>SNQJ01S0124628.1:13894-40462 GCA_010110895.2 Picea sitchensis | reverse complement strand
GGTAACAGTTGTTTGACCTTTGGTGTCCAAAACCTACGAAATCCCTTTCTTGATGACCGAGCTTCATACTCTTGAGGCACTTTTTCAAACTGCTGCGTGTTTAGGTATAGTGTTATCATTTCATTAAAGGGAAAGCACGTACATCAGCCCTTGTAAACATTTTGAAACCACACTGAGTGTCTTTAACTCTTGAACCAGCAACAAGGATCACACACAGATGGAATCCTTTCATTAAAAGATTATGATACCACTTGCGTGTTGCTAAAGCACGCTTCTCAAGATGGGCCCGTGACCCAAAAGCAGCAACTGGAATGTCACCATTATTTGTAATCATGTCACTGCTTATATTGTTTTCCTAGTGAGCTCTTTTTTAACAAATTCTTTAATCTGAAATTCTAGTTTCTCCAGATCAGTTATTTTTGTAGCCCCATCAGCATCCAACATTAACAGAAATTCACCACGAGGATGGAGCATTCCCTTTCTAATAGCTGCTCCCTTGCCATAATTTGCTCCCAAACGAACGACTCGTACATTATCTACTGAGAATTTTTTTATACGATCAAAAGCAACCTTTGTTGTACCATCAGTACTCCCATCATCAATGATCACCACCTCGTATGAGAAAGACCTATCTACAACTGCACGTTGTTGAAGATAACTTAAAGAAAGTCTCATCAACAACTCGGGCAACCAATTCTTCATTATCTGCCGGAATAATTAAAGTGTACTTTCGTTATCAATTATGAATGATTGCCTTTTTGAATTTTTTGACTCCTGAGGAGTGTTCTGTGATAAACACAAATATGTGTAGATCATGTTGGCATCTTGAATGTATTGATGATAATAGCCTTGATGAAGTACATTGTTGATATATGTTTGAAGCATAAGAATTCCACGGTATTTGGCGAGATATGGGAGATGATACGAGGGGTGTGGTGTTAAGTTGCTTGCAATATGGAGTGGGATTCTTGGAGCTGAAATTTGACATGTCTGCTTTGTATTCGGATGTGGACTTTGATCAAGAAACATGTGCTAAAGCTTCAGCTTAAGGCGTCCATATCGGTATCCAACTTTGTATTTTTCATGATAGGTATCAAACGTAACATTAGACATAGGATGACTGCTTTATATTTTGAATTGGTGTAATTTTAATAACAGATGTGCCATGATATGATTGTGGACATCTTGGCTGAAATTTCCGTCCTTTATTTGCTACAACAAGAATAGATCTCATACCCATGAGAATTGGGCAACAATGTTGAATGTAGCTTGTGTCAATTATACCAAGCACTATGTCAATGCCTCTACATATCACACTTTTCTGATCACCTCCTTTGCAGAAATCTCTTGTATTGTCCATGTTCAATCTATCTTTATGGTCACCGTTTGTTTCTGATATAGGTTTGCTCAGAAAAGTACCATCAAATTCAAACATGCCTATGTCCTCGAAGAAGTTGTCTAATGTTGCAAGGATGCATATACTACTTGCCCCAAAGTTATTGTTAGATGGATCCAACATTGGTAAATAATACAGAGTCCTCAATGAAGATAATACGATTCCGCAGTGGGGCTTGAACAATGACTTGGGATGACCTTCTAATCAGCCTTAGAATCGAGGAGCGAGTCAAGACCCAACTAATAGAAATTCATCTTTCATCAAAGAATATTTGCGACCTTCATCAATAGACGCAGTTCGCAGTGAGATGATAGAGATCACCGATGCGTCTTGTCGGGCTTTAAATCCTCTCGGAAATCATTTGATGAAAGAGTTTCAAGGCCTCGTTACCATGACCATTATGAGCATAACCTCGCTAGTGTGCCAAACCACTTGAGCACATTCATTATTCTTTTGTTGGCTTCTCTGTATGGTGTAAGATCAAGACAATATCAAGACACCTCCTCCTTGCTTTTGCAATTGACAATTGTTTTGAAAACCTCCTTACTCATCTGACCTCCTCACCATGTAGATTTTAGCACCTCCTTTACAAATTCTGCAAGAACTGAAAAGCTTCATCATTCTGATTTCTTTACTCTTCTTACTTTCATCATGTGGATGAGCTTGATCCGTGGCAATGTCTCCAACATTTTATGCCCTACGTTTCTAACAAGTGTCTGGTTGCGGCGTGTTGTCATCCTTTTTCAAAGATTTTTGAGCTGCAACAGAATGTTCAATACCATGACATAAAGGATCGATGCCCGGTGTTCTTGAGCTGGTATATCAAGATGAGGTTGATCAACAGCAGAAGCACATCTTTACTTGGTTGATTTAGATTAAAAACATAAAGGCCCAGATTATGTTTAGCAGCATAAAGTCCATGTATATCTTTATCGGGTTGATTAACAGAAGAAAGGCACAGTATGTCATTATCATTCCTTATGCAGCTAGAAAATGCTTTGAACCCATCACGACACTCGTAGGGGACAGAAACATCATTAACCCAGGTGGTTGAGCATTATGATTTGGCTCATCTTTGTCCCTCTTCTCCTCATTGAGTGCGAGGCTGGGGTTTAGATGGAGATAGAGGGAAGGGTGGAAAGAGAGAAAGAGATAAAGAAAAAAAAAAAAAAAAAAGGAGAGAAAGGAGAAAGGAAAATGGATATGGCTGGATGATGATGCTTTGAAGGTGGAAGGATATGGATTTAGCAAGTGGTATAAGTATAAATCATAACAAAATTTCAGCAAATTTAATGACATAAAATAAATTCAAGAAGGAGAACTCATACCTTAGGTATTGTTACCTTTGGAACCAAATTGAGTTAGGTTGTAGGTTGTCGGTTACTGTAGTAATTATTGTGGCAGAATGAGAGGCCTGTAGTAGAACACAAATTCCGTTCTTGTCTTGCTTCAAAGCTTATTCTGTTATGAGTCTGATAGAACATATACTTCTGTGCTGGATGTTTATAGAAAGCAGAAGAATAGACTATTCTTCGGAGATGCAACTAGTGAAACTGTCTATGAGTACCAAAACTTCAAAGTCTTCATCTAAATACTTCCTTTTTGTGTAGGTCTACCTATGGGAATAAATGTTGTTGATGTCCTTTTTTATTTGCAGAAAGCGAAACTATTCAAAGTGCTATCTTTTATTCACTACCTACCTACCTACCTAAAGAAAAGAGACATTTCTTAAGTGTAGGCAAATAACCAATCTAGCCACCGTCTTAGCAGAATCAATAATGAATTCATACCCTTTGATAGAAGATATAGATGCATAATTACCAAGGCATGCCGAGCAATCAACCCTGGTTGCTTGATTTCCAAAGTTACTGAAGAAGAAGGGCATCTGAAGGCTGTAGAACAGGTTGAAACCAATGTTCAATATGATTATGCATACCATGTTATGTTGCTGCCGGAGTTTCTAATTGCTCATTGTTTTCTACAGGCTGGCAAAGGTGTTAACACAGAACCACTGAATCAACTACTTCCTCCTCCATCTCTTGGTACAGAGAGATATCTTCAAGTTCCTGAAAGATGCACGAGAGCTCATGCAACAATCTCTTCTTTTGTTCCTTCAATCTTACTCTTGAATCCATTAGTCCAGCCTTTTTTTTTTGATTTTTTTCTTTTTTGTTGGGTTTGCTAAAACTTTTGCAAGTTACACCAAATAACCAATTATGAAAACTAGTTTGCAAACTCACACTTACTTGAAACGAAATCCGCACACTTGCTAAATGAAATGTCCTTCTCAGTAGAATGAAAACACACTTTCTCTATGAAGCCGAAGCAACAAAACTTCTGTGAGGAAATGGCATCTGGCGAGAAAGAAGGCACTCACGTTACGTGAAGATTACTTCTCTTGAATCAAATGCACACCTAGCGAGATCAAATCTACCTCTATTTGAAATGAAAACCCTCTTTAGCTAAATGCACTGCAGTACTTGTTGAGTAAATACACTTGCATACTCTGAAAATGAAAGCACTACGTTGCGAGAAATGAAGTGCTTCTCTTGGCAGGAATCAAATGCACCACGCTGAATCATTATCTATCACTGAAATCCAACCTCTTACTTTGAATGAATTTGAAAGCACTCTTTACTTCTACTTGCGGAAATCAAATCTACTTATACGCTTAGAAACTTGGGACTACTCTCAATCCTTTTTGTGCAATATGGCGTAAAAATGTCGAGAAATTTCTGCAGATATACATGTAAATCAACATTTAATTGTCAACTTGGGAAGGTAGACTTAGAGGAACCAATACGAAATCTGGCGGAAGGGGTTCAAGGATACCAAGCTACTCACGAACTACTAAAGAAACTGTTGGAAGAAGCTTCTGATTACTCTATTACGCTGCATGCGAAAGCAGTTAGAATAAACACTTATCCTCCACACAACTTCGGCAATATCCCTGTAAAACTTTTTTCTATGGCAATCAAAGCTTCTTCATCTCATGAGATACCCAAACTATAATTCTGGTAAAAGCGTTCGCGTGAATGAAATCAGTGGCTGAAAAAGGTAATGTCTAAGCTGGAATCTTGAAATGCTAAACCTATGTGCAATCAAATGGAATGCTACTTATATGCTATTAAAACCATGAGAAAACTGCTGAAAGATAAAATCAAATCGGGAGTCTACTGTAAATGCTATAACAGCTCTGTTTCCAGCGAGGGGGCCCTGCCTTCTCTATGGGGCCTAACTCGTGCATCGCGAAAATGATAGATAACCCTACGGTAAAAGCAAAATGGAGATAGCAAGGCTCATTATCGAAACTCTCATATTATTGAAGATAAGGACAATACAACTGCTTGGAAACTCCATTCCTCTATTCTTCTGCTCTGTCTCTGTCTCTATCATCTCCCAAGCATAACAGCTCTATCACATTTCAGATCCCCCACGCATGGCTCTCTACATCTTTCTTTTCTCAAGCATAGCCGCCGCACCAACGTTTCAACCCTCACACGTTTTGAACCGCGGCAATACATGGAATCTCTTTACATAGCGTTCCGGATCTCTGGCAATGCGTGGCATCTATTTCCATAACGTTTTTGATCTCCGGCAATCGTGGCATATCTTTCCATAACGTTTTGGTCTCTGGCAATGTTTCATAACGTTTCCGGCTCTCTCTGGCAATGTTACACAACGTTTCAGATCTATGGCAAGGTTACATAACGTTTATGACCTCTGGCAAGGTTACCGCGTTTCAGATCGGCAATGTAAAATAGCGACATATACGTGATGTTACATAGCACGTTTACGACCCTCTGGCAATGCGTGGCTTGCCTAGAAGTTATAAAGCGGTTTCCCTGCGTTATGCACCGCGAATTTAGATACTTTGATGCCGGCTATTGGGTTTTGCCAGCTACTTTGTTTAGCTTATCTTGGCATTTTGCATATTGCCCAATAACCCTTGAAACTAAAGTAAATGATGACTTTAACCATTTGCACATCTTGAATGATATTGCCGGAAGCATTCCCAAATAAAACACAAACACACCCCATGTCTTTTTGCAAACAACTGTGACCTACTTGGTAACTTTGCCGGAGATAAATTATAACATCGCCCTTTGCATTATTTGCACCAAAGGAGGTGTGATTGCATCCACATTATAGTTGAATTCTTAGCTCCTGTTTTGTGGTTTTGGGGAAGCACTTCATGGTTTGTATATAATGGAACGCATATATGTGTAACGGTACTATGAATAACCACCGAAGAATGCCATTTTATGAAAGTCTTCAGGATAGTAAACAATGTCTTCAAGAACTAGTAAGAAAATGTTATAAATCCGAATTATCGAGGGTGGTGAAGTTGAACATGGTGAGCTCCCGCGATTCTGGAGCCCTTGATGAAAAGCGGTTAACAAGTGTGAGGAAATCGCAATTGATGTCAATGACTCCCCGGGTACCTTAGTACAATCAATGAATGTGAATTAATGAAATTTGTGGTAGAACTCAATGGAATCTTCTAATCAGTGGTCAATGATGTGAATCCACTGTCGAAGGCGAAGAAACCTTCCATTGAGGTATCACGGGCTCTTAGGTGCTAAATGATTTCTAAGTCTTTTCCCTGGATAATGAGTTGAAGTAAAGACTTCGTCGCGGAGGGCCTTGATGTATCCCAACAATGACCACGAGGAAATAAGTAACATATTGAATCAAGAGTATGAAAATGATTGGCCGACATGGGGAAGGTTGACATGGTAGGAATTTATAACTGCATATGGTTGACTCAATAGAGGGCTTAATTAGGGTTGGACTTCTCTTGAACATATGAGTGACAAGACAATGGTATTGAAGCTGACGTGAATCAAGGACGACTTAAGATATATGTGAACTTGTGGAAGGCCAAAATGAGAGACAAATGGACTTCCCTACCCGGATATAATGATGAAGGGGTGTCATGTTCAAAAGGGACACTTACTTGTCACTAACACAAATACGGAGACACATTCCTTTCCCAAATTTTCCCGCACCATTTTTCTTGTAGGTACCTCTCTTATTTTGCACAGCAATCTTGAGGAGGATAACATAATCTTGTTGATGTAAGATCATCCCTCAGATGAGTCTCCTAAATTTCCGGAACCCTAAGAAGGTTCGGTCCGATTATAGATCTTTAGATGTTTGTTTAGCAGGTCCAAAGAGGAAAACTTCGGGGTTTTCTGTGTTTAGAGTCTGAAAACATAGAAAACTCCACAAGGTCCTTTTCATAAATTAATCTGACGAGACCAAAGTGATCATTTTACCTCTTATCGGATATTTTCTTCAAATACTTTTAGAAGCATGAAAAGAACAAAATCGCTCGAAAATATTTTCATGTTTTAGAGAGTATGAAAAATTAAAGGGAACTCTAGATGGGTTTCCTTTTTGTGTAACCTTCTGGTCAGAAAGCGTGGTAAAAAATCTACTGATTTGCATTCTTATTGATTTCTGACATGAGAACAAACAAAGGCCGAGCTTCGAGGTTTTTTCCTGAAAATAAAAAGTAATATCATACATGTGACAAATGTAAAAAAAACCAAGAAACATATTTGTGTTCCATCGTTTGTACTCCTAGATTTCTCATCTGCGAAAAATCAAACACTTACAATGTCGTTGGGACTTTAGGGTTTAGGTGGAAACACATAAAATATTATAAAATATAGTACCAAAGAAAGGTTGTAATGTGGTAAAAACTTCTTTTTACCATTACATTGTTATTTCCCAAAACCCCATTTTACCTCAAATTTCCACTATGGATTGCGGGAGGCATAGTTGATCATTGGACGAATGGTCTCCACTAAGTAGGTGATCTTCTTGTCCTCTTCACTTTCCATGGATTAATTTTTGTTTTATTGGTTAAAAGTATATTTTTGGGTTGGTGTGCGGGTATTATTTGCGTGGAGAGGGAGGTCTACAGTACTTATATTGTGCCTATGTGATCAGGGGAGTCCTTGTGGTGGCCCTATGGCTGGCGTGCGGTGATTCTGCTCTGTGTGGATGCCTTCATCTGTGGCGTGCGCATCTCAAAAACTTATTAAGAGATGTTTAGCCAATAAAAATCTCCAGGGAGGCAAATTAAGATACTAATCTCTCCTTGTGGTTTCAATGCAGGTTTTTGATGGTCATAATGTTGTAATGGAGGGAGAGAGAACAGGACAAGGATTACTTTGTAGGAATGACGGGAATGGTTAATGCCCTCTCAACCTGTGGGTTACTAAATTTTTTCAAGATTTAGGGCATGAGAGCCCGATTTAGGTTGCTTGAATATTTAGTCCACATGTGGGATGTGGATCATGAGGTATTATTCTATGTGGGATCCCACATACTTAATCTAGATATCAAGGATATCTATTTTTTGATGGGGCTATCTCGCAACGGATCCTGTGTGACTTTGACAGGCAACAGGGGCAGTGGACTGTCGATGAATGAGTATATTCCACAATATTGTGTACTAGAGGCTAAGAGACGTAGTGGAAAGGTTGCCATTAGGGATGTCCAAGATTTACCCCTACGGACCATCCTTTTCACCATCACACTCATGGTGGGGAGTGCATCTCCCCATATGGCTCTCAAAGCGCTACTTTCAATGTCGCGATTAGGTGCATGGAGCCCGAGTCTTCTTGGTGTGGCCAGGGGTTCGGGGCATGAAGAAGTAGTTGACCAAGTGTAGGAAAGGTGACATGAAGCACGATTCGGATACATGTGTTTAAAGTTGTGCCTTTTTGGAGGGTTCCACCACTTGAATCTAAAAATTAGAGTGAGGCATGGCCCTGATATCAAATGAAGAGGTGGTGTGACCTGATGAATCGTCATGTGACTGGTCCTATTGTCATGTACAATGACATTTTCTTTGATTAGTTGAGGAGCCTCCGGATACTTATGATAGATGATTAAGCATATGTCGGATTATACTTTAGAGGTGACCCTAACTTGGTTCTTCTTAAAGGTTCTCAATGGGGAAACTTAGGTAGGCCGTTTGTCTTTATAATGTTTTTTTGTAATTTTTAAATATGAAATGCTTTTTATGTTCTTAATCCGACTAATTAAAAATCTCTTTGACAATGAAGATGTAGGACCTTATCGTCCGCTAGGATCATCCCCCATTCATTTGAGAGAATCCAGTGCCCGAGTTAGTCATTGTTGACTCTGAAGGCTATAGAGAGAAAAACTTGGAGGGTTCATAGTGGATGTCAGGGCCCTCTCTTGATGGAATCGATGCATTACTAGTGCCACATAGTGGGTGTGTCTACTTCCATCCAACATCTGTGAAATTGCTGCGGGTAGTAATATGTTATTGTGAGCAACATCCTTTATGCTATATTTGTATATGAATCCATGTGCTTGAGATTTTGATATTTTTGGTCTTAGGACAAAAATATTTTTATAAAATTTTATCGTTATATATATATATATATATATATATATATATATATATATATATATGAGGCTTCTACCATCTTACTTTATTTATATACAAAATGTGATTGGATTTACAAATTGTCTCAAATGTCTACAACACGCGATTTAGCTAATGAAATTTGTTAATGTATTTAGACATCTACAGAATGTGTTTATTCAATGTAATTAAAATGGCAGCTCAAAGGCTGGTGTAAATATACCCTTAACAAAGTAGAACTTGGGATAGCATGACATTAATCAATTGTAATTTTTCACTAATTGTGAATGAAGTCCATACAACAAGGCCAGTTGAAGTGAAATAGCACGGCGATCATCAATTAGATGGCGCACTGTATTCCTTGATATTGTTAGTTGCACAACCAAGGAAAAGAGACTAAATATGGATCACAAAGCGTTTGGAAATGGTGTATCGTGAAAAGATCTGAGAAGGTATGCTTCTTGGACATAGTTAGCGCTACCTTTATGATCGTTTGACTCTAACACCCACCATTTAGGATGTCTAAACAAGTTGAAGTCTAGGACAGGTGAACTTTATCACTGCATTTGAGAAATTGGTTTTCAAAACGGAGAGCATGTGAGATGATTTCTTGAGGGAATGCTTTGGGTTTCAAACCATATGTTCCCATGTTTGCCATTGCTTACCAACGATTTGGTGGAAGATACTCAAAAGAGCCAAAGGAGCATAGCAGTTATACCCTCCGGTTGCAAAACCATCCTTTCCTCACCAAAGCCTAAACCCACTAATTTTTATCCTCCTACAACTCCCCTCAAGACCCATAAATTAATTGGTTTTCAAAACGGAGAGCATGTCAGATGATTTCTTCAGGGAATGCTTTATCAGTTTCCTAAAATATGAAATATGTTCCCATGTTCTCATGCAACACCAACAGACTTGGTTGGAAGATACTCAAAGAGCCAAGGAAGCATAACAGATTGTCTCCTCCCAGATTTGCAAACCATCCTTTCCTCCTCGCCCTAAACCCACCAATTCCACCCCTCCTGCAACTCCCCTCAAGACCCATAAATTAACTACGACCAAAATGGTTAAATGTCAACTCAAGGGTATTTGGTATAATTGTGATGACAAATATTTTCCAGGGAACAAGTGTAAGGAACAAAAGATTTTTATGGCCATGACTGAGGATGTTTCTGAAGAAGAGGCCATTTTTTCACCTATGGATGAGCTACCACCACCATCTAATCTAACCCCAACCTCTGATCCACCATAAGTTGAACCGATGATTTCACTGAATTCCCTCACTAGCTTCTCTACTCCCTAGACCCTCAAATTAATTGGTTACATTAAAAATGGGAAAGTCAACATCCTTATGGATAGTGGTAGCACTCATAATTTTATTCATCACCACATTTCCCAAGAACTCAATTGTTACATATGTGCCGTCAATAATTTTCAAATCATGATTTCCAATAGAGTTTCCATGAAATGTGGGGACGTCGTGAAAATGTGTGGCTCCAAATTGGCCAGTATCACATGAAATCCCATATGTTTTCTATCGACATGGGTGGTTGTGGATTTTTTCTTGGTGTTGAATAGTTACACACTCTCGACCCCATTCTCGTGGATTTTAAGGACTTAACCATGCAATTGCAACAGGAGGGACAACCGTATAAGTTCCAAGGCATCACAATAGGCTCCCCTGAAATCATCAGATCCCATCACATGGAAAAGCTCCTAAAAAAGGGTCATTCTAGAATTATTTCCCAACTCCACTCCATTCATGTTGTTGAGACACCCTCTATGCATCCCTACCTCCAATCTATCCTCTCCCACCACCAAGTTGTTTTTACCACTCCCAAAGAGCTTCCCCCTTCTTCTGGATTCCATAATCATTCCATTCCTCTCATACTGGGAAGTCTTCCTCCCAATTTTCACCCTTATCATCATCCATTTTCCCAAAATAATGAAATTGAGAAACAATTTCATGAATTTCTAGAAGCGGGTGTTAGTCATCCTAGTACCATCCTCTATTATTCTCCTGTGGTCATGGTAATCAAGAAAAAAGGTACTTGGATCATGTTTCCTAACTTTTGCACCCTCAACAAACTCACAATAAAAGACAAATTATCCATTCCTATCATTGATGAACTCTTGAATGAATTGAGTGGTGCTTAGTACTTCACTAAACTTGATCTACGTTCTAGATACCACCGGATCCGTATGAAATAAGAAGACATTCCTAAGATTGCATTTCAATCTCATGAGGGTCACTATGAGTTCTTGGTAATTCCCTTTGTCTTGTGTAATTCTCCCTCCACTTTCCAAAGTCTTATGAATCATGTCTTCCATTATTTTCTTTGTCATTTTTTCTTAGTTTTCTTTGATGATATTCTCATCTATAGTAAAACTTGGGCATCCCATCTCTCTCATATGGATAAATTTATCCATATACTATCTAAGAACCAACTTTTCCTCAAATAATCTAAATGTGTATTTGGAGCCTCAGAGTCTCAAGTATTTTGTGGAACAACAAATTTCATCACTGGAGCAACAAAAATGGGTGACCAAGCTATTTGGCTATGATTATGATATCATTTACAAGAAGGTAAAGGAAAATGTAGTTGTGTATGATCTTTCCCATAAGTATGAATAAGGTGAGTCCCTTTTCTCCCTCTCCTTCATTGTACCATATTAGCTCCAAGTTGTTCGTCAGGAATGGCTACAATACCTCAAAATTTCTAGCACGATCCACCAACTCCAACACATTTCTTCAGCTTCTCTAGGGTACTCTTGGAATGATTAAGAGCTTCACTTCAAAGGTTGTTTGTATTTATGCAAAAAATCACAACTTAAATTCATGGTTCTTTCTGAACTTCATGCTTCTCTCACAACTGGGAATTCATGGTTTACCAAAAAATATGAATGGTTCAAACGTTCTTTTTTATGGGATGGTATGAAACAGGACGTCCACACCTTTGTGGTTGATTGTGAGGTCTGTCAATGCAACAAGGGAGAAAAAGTCAAATATTTGGGCACACTCCAACCGCTTTTGATCCCCCTTGCTGTTTAGAGAGATATTTCTATGGATTTCATTGTTGTCTTACCTAAATCGGGCAATAAGTCAATCATCATGGTGGTCATCAATCGTCTTTCCAAATATGCTCATTTATGTTCTTTTCAACACACATTCACAACATCCATAGTGGTTTAAATATTCATGGATAATATCTCCAAGCTTCATGGCTTGCCTCATTATATTGTCTCTAAAATAGATCCCACTTTCACCAGCAATTTTTGGCAAGAATTTTTCAATTTACAAGGCACCCAATTGCATCTCAACACTGCCTATCACCCCCATACGGATGACCAGGCTGAAATTTACAGCAAGTGTTTGGAAACATATTTGAGGTGTTTTTCATATGTGAGAATAAAATGGTGGGCTTAGTGGTTACCCCTAGTTTAATGGTGGTACAACACATCTTACCATACAACTACTCACATGAATCCTTTTGAAGCAATATATGGCCAAAATCCACCATTGGATCTCTCATACAAGCCAGGGGTTTCGAAGGTTCAGGAGTTTGAAAAATATCTTATAGTCTGAGAGGCTATTCATCGTGCCCTCAAAGACAATTTGGTCCTAGCTCAGAATCACCGAAAGAAACAAGAAGATAAAATTTGTTCCAAACATCAATTTGTTGAAGGAGACTAGGTGTTTCTTCGACATCAACCTTATAAGAAGAATTCACTCAATGTTGAACATTGCCAGAAAAGTGCTCCCAATTTTTATGGTCCTTATACCGTGCTCAAACGAGTGGGATCAGTGGCCTACCAATTATCTCTACCCATTCATTCTAAGATCCATCATGTTTTTGATGTCTCCTACTTAAATAAGGTGATTGGAACTAAGTTCCAAACTCAAACTAGTCTCCCTGCGTTGGATGAATAAGGTTCAATCTGGTTGCATCCACAATCAATATTGGACCACCGAGAGCATACACTCCGTCAGTGCACCATCAACGAAGTGTTAGTCCAGTGGAAAGATACAACTCTAGAAGACACCACCTGAGAGCCCGCCAACATTCTACAACAATTTCCTCATCTCAAGCCTTCAGTACAAGGTTTTTCTTCAAGGGGGAGGGCATGTTAGGGACCTAACCTCCCTAACCCCTCATGTTGGTAGAATAATATATTTCAATGTAATAAAGGTTGATATTAATAATGTCTAACAATAAGGAAGAATAAGTCGAATGTAAGAATACCTAATAGAATATTCCACTTCTATAAGGATCTTCCTCTAGATTGTTTTTTTGGGTAGATAGATTTAGTATAAATAGGAGTAGAGGGTATGAGAAGTTTCTTCTTGATAATTTTTGTAATAGAGCACTTCTTTGTTGGAGGTTTCCCCTTCGAAGAGGTAAGTAAACATTGTTTCCTATCAATAAAGGTATTATTTTGGTGTTGTGGTTTCATCTGTTGTGGTTTTTCATTGTTATTCTCTGCAATATTTTTGTTTTCAACTATTATAATAGATCTAGTATGTTACATTACTTTTGCAATTTTATTCAGGTGTAATGTATACGTATACTTTTGTACTTGTGTAAGTGTCAAATGCACATAGTTTTTTTTTTTTTTATCTTGTTGTGAGAACCTAAAGAGTTATTTCTTTTTAGAATGAAATAAAAATTGAATTTTTTTCTTTGGATAAAAAAAAATAAAGTTAAAGATAGATATTAATTATTATGTGTTTGCTTACTTTATACAAATCGAGGACTTAGTTAGAATCTTATGTGATGCCTCCTTCCTCTTGACTCTCAAAGAGGATGACTCAGTAGCCTATATGACTATCGTAGGCTACAGTCAGTAGAAAAGGGGAGTCACAAAGATTTATTGTCACTAGGTTAGAAGATGTCAAGATCTTAAAGTGACATTAAATAAAAGGATAAATAATTAAACTTAAACATTAAAAATTGATTTTTAATGTTTAAGTGAAAATTAAAGGAGAAACAAGGTAATTGTTTATTTGTTCAAAGAAAGGGGAAAAATATGAAAGGATTAGAAGAAGAATAAAAGGAGGGGTAGCGCTTCACATTGGATTATGACTTGATATTTTATTTGGAGTGATCTTGGAGCAAAGGTTTTTCATTGGGGTTTCGAAAAAACCCTTCCACTATTGGTTTCGTTTCGATGGTGCAATATCCACCCTAGCTAAACGTGAGGGAAATTCAACTGGTATTTTTGTTGGAGCTTCATCTTGTGATTTGTCTTCAATTAATGTGTAGTGACTTGTTTAGAGGTTCATGTGGATTCCTTGGAGGCCAATTTATCTCATTTTTCAAGACTAGGGTTATAGGAGGCCACGATTTGGATTTTGGCACATCGTAAGGCTCTTAAGAAAGCCAAAGGGATTAGAGGGAGGTCAGGAATTAGAGTTTTTTGTAGCAAGATGAAGGGGATCTGTGGCACACAGAGAGGTCGTGGGGTCTCTTGTGGGATATTTGTCCCATTTATTTTTTGGTTGTGAGATTGATGAGTTCGTGAACTTGGTGGAACATACCATGAGGATGGATAGAGGTCGCGGGTGGTCTTTGGGGAGCCCGTTGGAGCAAGCAAAAGAATCAAAGGGAGGATATGACCCCTTTTGTAAATTCGCAGGGGTATAATACAGGCTGTGAGGGGAAAGATAAGGGTTGGGATCCCTTGGTATTGTGCCACAAGGGCTTGGAGGAAAAATCCATCCCCTTTTGTGTTGAGCAACAAGGTATAGAGGAGGTCATGGGAGTATTATGTAGGTCGATGGGGTTTGGGAAAAGTCATGGGGTCTTGGAGCCGAGTCTTGGGGATATTATAGTCATATGAGAGATAATTGAAAGGCTTGGAGGAGTGCGAAGAAAATTGGAAATACTTATTGAAGTGAAAAAGGCATTGTTCCAGGTTTTGGATTGTTTCTTGTGTGTTTAGATTGATTTATTGCAGCCACTAGAATTTTCATTTTTGTTGGGTTTTTCAATTGATCTAGGTGGATATTAGTGTCCACCCACCTATTCCATTGGCTCAAAGAACAATTTCCATTTGGAAGTTCTTTTATAGCTTTTTGGGTCCCAAACTTTCGAGGGCCTTTTGAGTCCCTAAACAAAAAAAAAATGGCTCGGAAACACCTAGCATGTAATTGAAGGAAGATTGTAGGAAAAATTAAATATGTACTTCTCAGCTATACCTTTCCAACGGGGTATCGGGCACCAAAAATGGATATTGTATGCAAAAGTTACACCCTCGGGAAGTGGACGTATCAACTACCCCCATCGGGGCCCACAAACCTTTTGGTGTTTCATCTCTCGGGGTTAGGGTTTTGGATGTTTATGGTTTCCTCATTTATTTTTTATGTTAAAAATGTTTTTGGAGCCTCATTGTACTCATGTTTTTGTGAATGAGCGTATTCATCACATCTCTTCTCAGAGATAAGTGTCCACCATTCAAGCAAGTTTGTTTCAATATGCATTTTTACAGTTTTAGCATGTTCTCTTTATTCATATAATTCAAGTTTTAATGTATCTCTATGTTTATTTTCTATTCATCTATATTTAATTTTGTTCCATTTATAAATTCAGATCAGTGGTATCAGAGCTGTATTCTCTTTATTTGCTTCTTTGTGCATGTCCCTAATGAGGTCAGGGTATAAGGAGTTGGGACCCAAATTAGTTGATCCCTTGCAAGACAGTCCCCTCTGATCATGGCAGCCTCCCATGGTAGAAGAAAAGAGAGACAATGGAGCAGGAGATCCTTTTAAACTACTACTCTAGGAAACCCTCGCGTCACAGAGGAACAAGATGATGGATAACTTTGCAAAGATCCTTCGATGGTTGCTAGTAGGTGCTGCATCTTCATCTAGCGATCACTTTCCAGGCACTTCACCCTTAAAGGTACAAGTCAATTTTGATATCCCCTTATTTGAAGGCCAGATAGATGCATATGTTGTAGATAAATGGTTTAATCTTCTAGAATGTATGTTTTGGTCCATAATTTTTTTGATAGAAAAAATATTACCTTTGCGCTCCTTAAGGCTATTTCCCATGTCAAGGATTGGAGGGAGACTTACTGTGAGAAAAAGGTCACTGAGGAATATGCAATATTTTTGGTAGCACCCACTTTAGATTATTTTATGGACACTATTAAGGAACAATACTACCTTGTTGGAAGCTACGATGACTAGTATACGAGATGGACCATACTACGATAGGAAAGGGACCAGATTGTATGAGAGTTTTTAAATATCTTCCATACCTTGTGAAACAAGCTTGCTATCAAAGACTTTGAACTACATCTAGTGCTCAAGTACCGTAGTTGTCTTCATAGATAAATAAAAACATAAATGGATATTTTGGGCATCTCATCATTGGGCGTGGATTATTGTTATGTTGTAAAAATTAAGAAGAAATTTAAACGGAAGAAGCGAGAGTTTGGATCTGCAAATTCCTCACAACAGAAGCAAGGAAAAGGCGTCCCATACCCATATAACAAAGGACAGAGTGAGGATGAACTCCCTTAGGAAAACTAGCCCAAGATACAAACAAAGAAGGGTAATGAGAAGACGAAGAAAGACACAAGGAAGTGGAGTGAATTCCACAAAATTCCCAGGCATAACGTCGATGTGGGTGAAGGGTGCTCCACTACATTTCATTTTCAATAGTGGAAGTCAAAAGAAATTGATTTGTGGCACATAGATAGGTTGTGGGGTCTCTTGTGGGAGTTGTATCCCATTTATTTGTTGTTTATGAGATTGAAAAGTTACTGGAATCGATGGAGCAAACTATGAAGATGAATATAGGTTGCAGGTGGTAATTGGGGAGCCCGTGAGAGCAGGCCGATGAATCAAAGGGAGCTAGCGATCCCATTTGTAAATATGAGAGGGTATAATATAGGATGAAATGGGGAAGATAAGGGTTGTGATCCCTTGGTATTTTACTATGAGGGATCGGAGGGACAATCTATCCCCTTTTTGGTCGAGCAATGAGGTATAGAGGAGGTTGTCAGAGTATTTTGTAGGTCAAGAGGGTTTGGGAAAAACAATGGGCTCTTGGATTTAATTATTATGAATATTACAGTCGTAGGAGAGATCAATGAAATACTTGGAGGAGTGTGGAGCAAATTGGCAGCAGTTATTGAAGTGACAAAGGCATTGTTCCAGGTTTTAGATTGTTTCTTGTGTGTTTAGATTGATTTATTGCAGCCACTAGAATTTGAATTGTTGTTGTTTTTTTCCAATTATCCAGGTGGATATCGATGGCCACCCACCTATTCCACTGGCTCAAAGAACAATTTCCATTTTGGCATTTATTTTATAGTTTTTTGTGTCCCAAACTTTTGGGGCCGTTTTGAGGCCTTAAACGATGTGTTTTGGGCTCGACAACACCTAGAAATAAGGGGATGGAAGATTCTAGGTCGAACAAAATATGTAGTCCTTGGATATACCTTTCCAATAGTGTATCAAGCACCCCAAACAAATATCGTATGCAAAAGTTACAGCCTCAAGAAGTTGACGTATCAACTACCCCCATCGGGACCCACAAGCATTTTGGTGTTTCATCTCTTGGGATTAGGTTTTGGATTTTTAAGGTCTTCACATTTATTTTTTTTGTTAAAAATTCCTTTGGAGCCTCATTGTACTCATCTTTTTGTGAATGAGCGTAGTTGTCACATCTCTTCTTAGAGATGCATTGCCACCATTCGAGCAAGTTTATTTTTTGTCTGCATTTTTACAATTTCAGTAGGTTCTCTTTATTAATAGAAGTAAAGTTTTACTATATTTCTTTTTGTTTCTTTTCTATACATCTGCATTTCATTTTGTTCCATTTATAAGTTTGGATCAGTGTTATTAGAGAGGTCTTATCTTTACATGTTTCTCTATGCAGGTCGCCAACAAGGTCATGATACAAGGAGTTGGAACTTGAAGTATTTGATCCCTTTCAAGACCGTCCCTGATGATCATGACAACCTCCCATGGTGGAATAAAATAGATATGATGGAGAAGGATATCCTTTTAAATTGTTTCTCGAGGAATCCCTTGCATGAAAAAGGAATGAGATGAGGGATAATTTTGCATAGATCGTTCGACGGATGCCAACAAGTGACGCATCTTCATCAAGTGGCCACTTTGGAGGAACCTCCCCCTTCAAGTTACAATTCAATTTTGAAATCCCATTATTTAAATTACAAATATATGCGGATGTTGTACATAAATGGTTGAATCTACTAGAAGGGTATTTTTTGGTCCATAATTTTTCCGATAGAGAAAATATTACCTTGGAAAAGTTCATGTGGGGGAAGTTACAACAAAAAGTGCTCAATAATATGAAACATCGCTTGTGATAAGATTCATTACTCTCCTTACATGATCTACAAGAACCTTTTGATATTGAAACTGATGCATCGGACTATGGTGTGGGTGTAGTTCTCACTCAGAACGGTCATCCAGTGGCATATCCTAGTGAGACACTATCAGATGTTGTCCATAAGTGCCCCACCTATGAAAAATAAATGTGTTCCATTGTACAAGCCTGTCAACAATGGAATAACTACATTATAGCGAAGGACACAGTCTTCCACACTGATCACGAGCCTCCTGCGTTCATGTAGACACAAGGCAAATTGGAGAACGATCACCATCAGAAGTGGTCCAAAAACTTGCAGCAGCTCCATCTCAACATCAAATATAAGACATGAATCACCGATCATGTCATTGAATACCTGAGTCAAACTCAAGTTGCATCCTTAACCATGGTGTTCCACTCCTATGGCCATGGGGCATTCGATTGGCCCCAACCTTACGAGAGCGATCCTGACTTTTCTACCACTTACCAGATGTTGAGCACATGCATGACTGTCACTAAATTTCATCTTTGACATGGACTATTATTCCATCTGGGCCACCTCTATGTTCCTTCAAGTGAGTATGCGAAGCTAATTTGGGAAGCTCACTATATTCGGATGGCAGGACATTATGGCATGGAAAATATTGTGGAATTAGTACAAAAGCAATTATATTGGCCAAAAATTCATCAAGACGTCCGCAAGTATATTAGGTATTGCAGTTCCTATGCCATTTCCAAAGTAGCCACAGAGAAGCAAGGGTTGTACACCCCTCTGCATAATCCTAACAAGCCATGGGAATCCATCTCGATGGACTTCATGTTGAGTCTTCCTTCAACCAAGCAAGGAAATGATTGTGTTTTTGTGGTGGTTGATTGATTTTCTAAGATGGCCATCCTAACAACATGCAAGAAGAATATCATAGCGGAGGCCAATGCCAAGCTCTTCTTAGAACGAGTGTAGGTACACTTCAGGATACCACAAACCATCATATCATATCAGGACAACATGTTCCTAAGCACATTCTATTCTAGTCTCTAGTCACTCTTAGAAACCAAGCTCACCAAATCCACTTCCTTAAACCCCCAAACTGATGGCCAGACAGATGTCTTCAATAGAATGATCATGCATATCTTGCACATGTACAACTCCAAAATTCATGCACATGGGATGAGATTCTCCCATATGTTCAACAAAAATACAATAGATCCCTTTATAGCTCGACCGCCCATGGTCCCTTTTAGGTTGGGTTGGCATTTCAACCATTGGGTCCCATTGATGTCGTATTACACCTTTCATCCACATAGGAAGAATCATCCCATGCTCAATCAGAGGCCGAAAAAGCCACCAATTTTATTGAAAACATTTATCACATCTGGAAACAAGTCCATGATATTTACAGAAAGCCAATGTTAAGTAAAAACAACACCATGAACAATACTGGGTGACGCACAAGTTTCAGGTGGGAGAAAAGTCTAGTTACATTTGCATAAAGAGCGCCTTATAGGACCCCATCAAAAGCTTCATCCACTTAACTATGGACCTTAAACCGTCACCAAGGATGTGGATGACAATTATTTTGAGATAATTTTCCCCCCTTCCTTGGTCCGCACCTATTGTTCAATTTTGACCTCCTTCAACCATACTTCCCACCATTATTGGACACATCAGAGATCCTAGAGAAGTTGAAACTGATAGATCTCAACCCTGAATGCATGGAACATACCACCATTATTCATACTAAGGACACTCATATTAAGGGTAGTCACCAATAAAGAATCCAACTTTATCAAGTTGTCAAAGCAGGGTAGCTCCTACACCAAGGTAAGTGGCTCACCCCAGGCCAAGTTCAACATAAGTTTCCCCATATGATTGGGGAACTCAATGAAATGGAGACAATTGCTTCCTGAGGGGGGAGGAATTATCTACATGGATATTGGTGGCCACCCACCTATTCCACTGGCTCAAAGAACAGTTTCCATTTTGGCATTTTGTTTTACGATTTTTGGGGAACTTAACGGCGTTTTTTGGGCTCGACAACACCTAGGAAATAGCTAAAGGAAATTTATAGGGTGAATAGAATATGTACTCCTCTAATTTACCTTTCCAATGGTGTATCGAGCATCATAAATGGAGATCATATTCAAAATTTATTCCCTCGGGAAGTTGACATATCAACTACCCCCATTGGGGCCCACAAACCTTTTGGCATTTCATCCCCCGGGGTAAGGGTTTTAGATGTTTAGTTTTTTCTCATTTATGTTATATGTTAAAAATTCCTTTGGAGCCTCATTGTACTCATATTCTTGCAAATGATATTAGCATTGATCCAGGTGGATATCGGTGGCTACCCACCTTTTCCAACTGGCTCTAAACAGTTTTCTGGCAATTTTGGCAATTTACTATTTTTAGCAGGTTTTAACTTCTGGGGCCATTTTGAGGGCCCAAATGAAGGTTTTTTGAGATAGAGGTTCTGAATGATATCCAAAGGCATGATTTATCCCTCAAAATGAATCTCCTCGACGATACCTTTCAAACGAGCTATTATACGCCTAAAACAAAGATCGTATGCAAAAGTTACGACCCCGGGAAGTGGATGTACTAGCTTACCCAAACGGGGCCCACATGAATTTTGGCGCTTCATCTCCTAGGGTTAGGTTTTTGGATGTCTAGTGTTTTTGGCATTCTTTTTAATGTAAAAAGGCCTTCAAAGCCTCATTGTAATAATCTTCTTGCGAATGTGAGTAGCCATCACATCTCTTCTCAGAGATAAGATGCCACCATTCTAGCGAGTCTTTCACTCTGTATTTTTTACAGTCTCTGTACATTTATTTCATTAATAGAAATTGTGCATTGTTGTATATCTGTATTTATGGTTGCATCTCTGATACATTTCTGCTACATTATGAATATCTGTGATATCTCTGTGCATTTCTTTATTATATCCCTGCTCTCATTTCGTGTTGAAAATAATCCGGATCAAGTAGCCACATCTCTTTTCAGAGATAAGCTTCCACCATTCGAGCAAGTTTGTTTCAGTATGCATTTTTATAGTTTCAACAAGTTCTCTTTATTATTAGAAGTCAAGTTTTAGTGTGTCTATGTGTGTTTATTTTCTATACATTTGTATTTAAATTAACTCTAAATCTGGATCATCTAATTGTAATAAAATTCCCATATTGTCTCTTTTGTCAACACCTTTTTTAGGGAGTATTAGTTTCTAGAAGTGGGGGCCAATGAAGCCATGTCTTACAATGACTATTATAACCTCAATATCTAAAACAATCCTAGGACAGGCTAGAGTCAACATGATTTTGATCTTTAGCAAAACTTTGGGATGTTGACTATCCCATGTTTTGACAGATCTGACAAGTGCACAACCTGAGCATGGGTGCATAATTTCGACACTTAATTCCATATTAATCCGATAATAGAGGCTGATGAGATTAAATTTTTCACCCTACACTTACATGGAGAAGCTCGTGAGTGGTGGTACCATGGGCTAGTGACACTAGGACATTCCAACATTACATCATACGAGGAATTCACCCAAAAGTTGATGGAAAAATTCAATAATAAGGATCCCTAAGTCCACTTCAACGATTTTTCATAATTAAGGAAGACATGTACACTAGAGGCATACATCACAAAATTTTAGAGGATGGAAGTCATGGTAACTGATTTTTCGAAGCATAGGTTGGTGATGCTATCCATAGAGGGATTAACCAAACCCTTGAGAATATGGGTGAATTATTTTAGGCCAACCACATTACAAGATGCGATTATGAATACCCAAGACATAGTTGGTACAATTCCCAAGAATACACAGGTGAAACCATTTACTCCACAAAAGAGACAGGGGACGAAGCCTCCTCAAAAGGCATGGAAAGGGAAGGATAGGATGGATGAGGAAACTCACAGAGAACTAAGAAGGAATAAATTTTTCTACATATGCAAAGAACCTTGGGAACTAGATCACCATTGTATGGTAAAGGGGAAAGTACATTACATAGAGGTTCTTTTTGATGAGGAGGATGACATTGGGGATGATATCGTGCATATACAAGGTAGTGTAAAAATTAGTGGCAAGGCAGAGCCACCTCATCTTCATATTTCATAAGAGAAGACCTTGCAAGAAGGGGTCTAAAGAGTGACCATTTCCACACTTTTGGAAATCCCTAGTGATGCAGGAGCATCGCAAAGCATCCATCCAAGTGAGCGTGAAGACAGGAGACAGCTGGAAAGCGCAACACATTTTTTTGCATGTTTTTTGAAATGTTATGAAATTTAAAGGGAAGCATACTTACATGTTTTAAATAGATCATGAGTGATTTGCTCTCATCTGTCAAAGTAAAAGGCATTTAAGTCTATTAATGAAAGTAGGCAGAGTTGAATTCATAGATTAGACAGTTTAGAAAGTAGGAGGGAAAACGAATATAGACACCCTCATCTTTGTATCATTGTATCATTAGACATTGTATCATTAGCATAAAGCATAGAATAGAAGAAGCAGAGAGATGTGGAAAAGAACCCATGTATAGAAGTTCTGAGTTAATATATGAAGCTTTGATTCAGACTCATGGTGTTATGATGCTTTCTGTGTATATCTGTTGAATGTGTTGAATGCTATGCTTATGGTTATTTACTCTCTGTTATGCATTTTTTGTTATGCTTTGAATGTATGATTTCATGTTAAGTGTTTGAAGTCTGAGAGAGTAAGAGAATGAGTTTCAATTGTTTCTCTATCTAAGTGACAGTTCCTGCAAGGAGTGCAGTGAAGTGTCCGCAAGGTGTGCATTGACAAGGTTTAGAGTTTATCTCTGAAAGCTCAGGAGAGATATCGCTGTTCTCGTTTCACAGAAGTGCAAGTGAGGCACAAAAGCCGTGCAAGGTGTGCGCAGGCTGATTCAAGGTTTAGAAATTATCAACTGAGGTTGAGAGATGAAGGACTATTGTTGCAGAGGTCAAATAATTAGAAGTATTTCAGATATTGCTGCAAGGAATGCGTGCAGAAGCCCTTTGGAGATTTGAGTTTTCAATTTAAAGCTCAAGGAGGGATAACACTTTGAAGCGTTTAGGAGGAGACGGAGCGAATTTTTTTTGCAAAAGCCAAGTTCAGGCGTAGAACACTAGTTCATTTTGTAGAAGTCGTTGAGCAGGGATTGGACGGTCGAGAGTCTATGTAGAGAACTTGCGAAGTTGTGAGGACCAAAGGATCTGTAGAAGTTGCAAGGTGGATAAGGAGAGGATAACCATCACTTGGATTTCCAGAATCAACAAGGACCATTGATCGTGTTCAGGTAGACCGATTGGATCAACTCTCATGATTTCAGACAATCGCCAGAAAAGGGAGCAGGAGTTGGTTGCTACAACTCGTGAAGTAGTGAGAAGATTTGAACCATTGGATCCAGGAACGGGAGGACCGTTGGATCGAAACTTCGTAGAGATATCGCATATCGGGAGTTTGGGGTTTGGAAGGAGCTTTTTTAGAGCGCAAAAACTACGAAGTGGGGAGACCAAAGACATGTGTGACTACATGGAAAAGTTTTTAGGTGGGGACCACAAGGGTGACAGGTGGTGCACATTCGCGTACCGAGGAGTCAACCCATAGTTGATCTCTCGCATTTTGGGACTTCGTGGAAGAGGAGAATGGAGGTTCCACACTTCAACTCACGAGATAGCGAGTTGCGAGAAGTACGAGAGGAAGTCAAACCATTGTTGACATTCGCATATAGGAACTTCATAAGGAAAGACCATGAGAAATCGACTCTACAACTCACGAGATTGCGAGTCTCGAGAAGAGTAGAAGGGAAGTCAAACCATTGAGAGATATCTCATCTCGGGATTTCGTATGACAGAGAGGATCATGGGAGCTTGATGCTACAACTTGCGAGATCGCGAGTAGCAAAAAGTGGTTAACAGGTATTCGACCATCGCATCTCGGGATTTTGTAAGAAAAGAGTGCCAAAGGTCGACATCCCAGCTCGCGAAGTCACGAGTTGCAAAAAGGCGCTACTGCTTGGCCTTAGCCAATGGTCACATGAGGAGGGCGCTGACAGAGGAAGGGCTATAATCGTATCGTGGTCTCGGGTATCGAAAGTTTGGAAAAGAGGAGTCGAGGGGCTTCAACTCACAAGTTTGCGAGACCGCGAGGTTGCGAGAAGCGCTTGCACTAAGGAAAGACAGTGGTCACATGGGAAAGTAAAAAGCTCGCGCCTGGTGCCAAACTACATAGGGCAAGTTTTACAAAGGACCTGTGGATCTCGTTGGACATTTCATCGAGAAAAAGAAGAGTCAATCAGACTCAAGGGTAGGAAAAGAACGATCCTGAGTGGACCTTGACCCGAAGGTTGGGGATCTGCGTCAGTTGTGGTATCAGAGCCAGATTCTTGTCTGTAGATTTCAGGCAGAGAAAAGAGAAATTTTACAACCATGCCGCCAAGAAGAAGAGATAGGAAAAATCCTGATCCAGCAAAGGAAAGAGAAATGCCAAGAAGACGTGACAGGTAATTACTTAATCTGGCAAGGGAAAGGGAGATGCGTGAGTTACGTGCTAGGCTTGATTCCATGGAGATAGAACAGAGGTGCACAGTTAACGCTGGGGATATCATCGAATCTAAAAGTGAAAATGAAGCTGAAAACAAAGAAGCTGCATTTGAAGATGTTGCGGAAGAATGCATATTCAGGGTTGTTGCAAGGATAGGTGGCAGAGCAAAAATGGACATTCCAGTATATGAAGGAAACCTGGATGTTGAAGAGCTTCTAGACTGGATTAGAGCTCTAGATAAATATTTTGACTATGAGGATGTCGAGGAAGACAAGAAGGTCAAACATGATGTCACAAGAATTAAAGGACATGCAGCCTTGTGGTGGGATGAACTGCAGGCTGACAGACGCTGCAAAGGCAAGCAGAAAATCAAAAGTTGGGATAGAATGGTCGTAAAGATGAAAGCCAAATTCATACCCAGATATTATCAGATTACTATGTTTCGGAGGATGCAAAACTGGAGACAGAAGCTGATGTCAGTGAAAGAATACACTGAAGAGTTCTACAGGATAAACATCAGGGCAGGTCATCGAGAGAGCGATGATGAAAGGGTTGTCAGATACATGAATGGTCTACGATATGACATTCAATACGAGATGAGCATGGTGACCTTTCAGACGGTTGAAGATGCTTATCAAATGGCTCTGAAGGCTGAAGAAATGCTGAGCCAGAAGAAGGGTCAAAGAGGCCGAGGCAGAAGTCAAGCTAGAAGAAAAGCAGTTGCCCAAGACATAACTCAGAAATCTAAAGAAGAAGGGAAGAAACCTCAAACTCAGACTGAGAGAGGGGGAAGCTTACAGAGAGGGCAGTATGCTGATAGAAATACTTTTCCTTGTACCAGAGGAAGAGGAAGAGGCAGAGGTGGTGAAGTAAAATGCTTTACCTGTGGAAAAGTCGGGCATAAATCATATGAGTGTCCAGACAGAAAGAAAAAAGGTGGTGAGACTCACATTACCGAAGCACAAGGAAAGAATGTTGAGGTAGAAGATGCTGAGGGCGGAAGATCCTTCATGATGAGGAAATTTCTCTTAACGCCAGAGAAGGAGACAGAGAACCCATCCCAAAGGAACAGTCTTTTTCGGACTGCTTGCAAGACCAAAGACAGGGTATGCAAAGTCATAGTGGATAGTGGTAGCACATACAATCTCGTTTCTACAGAGATGGTAGAAAAGATGGAGCTGGAGACTGTTGTACATCCAAGCCCATACAGAGTTTCGTGGCTACAAAAAGGACATCAGGTAAATGTCACTAAACAATGTTTAGTTGATTTTAAAATAGGAGGATATAAGGATGAAATACTATGTGATGTCATTCCCATGGATGTTTTTCATCTATAGTTGGGTAGACCATGTCAATATGACAGGAATGTGATTCATGATGGGAGAAAGAACACATAAACCCTGGAGAAAAATGGGAGAACTCACATGTTGTTGTTGATTAGGGATAAAGAAGTAAAACCAGAGGTGAGAAACACTGTACTTCTCATGAGTTGGAAGGAACTTCTTACAGAGGTTAAGATGAAGGAAGACACACAATTCATTGTGGTCATGAAGCCTAGAATTGTTTTAACCAGTACAAGAGTGGATGATTTACCGGAGGAAATCCAGAAGTTGCTAGAAGAGTTTGCTGATATAGTATTGGATGAAATACCTTGTTCGTTTCCACCGATCAGAAGTATAAGTCATCACATTGATCTCATACGAGGAGCCAGCTTACCAAACAAAGCAACATACAGGTTGACGTCGCAGGAGAATGAAGAAGTCAAGAGACAAGTCCAGGATTTAATGGACAAAGGATTGGTTCGGGAAACCTTGAGTCCATGTGTTGTTCCGACAGTACTCAGCCCAAAGAAAGATGGAGGCT
>SNQJ01S0124628.1:0-13884 GCA_010110895.2 Picea sitchensis | reverse complement strand
GGAAATCAATAAGATTACCATCAGATACAGATTTCCATTACCAAGGATGGATGATTTGATGGATTGCTTGAGCGGAGCAAATTTTTTTCCAAAAATTGATTTGAAAAGCGTATATCATCAAATTCGTATGAGAGAAGGTGATGAATGGAAGACAACATTCAAGACGAATGAAGGGCTGTATGAATGGCTTGTTATGCCATTTGGCTTAACAAATGCACCCAGTACTTTCATGAGATTGATGAATGAAGTCCTGAAGGAATTCATCAGAAAGTTCGTCATTGTATATCTTAATGATATATTAATTTTCAGTAAGACAGAAGCAGAACACTTGAAGCATTTGGCTACAGTGATGAAAAGATTATAGCAAGAGAAAATGCTGATAAATGTGAAGAAATCATCATTTATGAGGACATAACTCATTTACTTGGGTTTTGTTATCTCTGCAAATGAATTGAAGATGGACCTAGATAAGGTGAATGCAATTAAGAATTCGCCATCACCAAGGAGTGTGTTTAAATTTCAAAGCTTCCATGGATTGGCTAGCTTATAGAGGAAATTCATCCAAAATTTCAGTGGAATTAGCGCACCAATGATGGAAATGGTGAAGAAAAGACATAAATCTTTTCACTGGACAGAAGAAGCAGATAAAATTTTCAATTTGTTGAAAAGGAAGATTACTGAACAGTCAATTTTGGTGTTGCCAGATTTCAACAAGACGTTCCATGTCAAGTGTGACGCTAGTGGATTTGCAATTGGAGTGGTTTTGAGCCAAGATGACAGGCCAATCACATACTTTAGTGAAAAACTGAATGAAGCAAATATTAAATACTCAACATATGACAAGGAATTCTATGTTGTCATACAAGCGCTGAAAAAATGGAGACATTATTTGGTTCCTAAAGAGTTTGTTTTGTACAGTGATAATCATGATTTACAATTCGTGACTCAATAGGAAAAGTTGAACTAGAAGAATGCTAAATGGGTTGAATACATGCAGAATTTTACTTTTGTAATCAAACATATTTCTGGAACTGCTAACAAAGTTTTTGATTCTTTGAGCAGGAAATGTTTTCTTGTGCAAGAGTTTAGAGTCAAAACTTTGGGTTTTGATAACCTCAAAGAAATGTACAAGGATGACCCAGATTTTAAAGCGACGTATGAAGCATCTAAGAATCCAATTCTCAGGGACAGAAGCCAATGGACCGAATACATGATCCAGGATGGATTATTATTCAAGGGAAATCAACTATGTATTCCAAAATGCTCCATGAGGGAGAATCTGCTGAAATAAAAACACAGTGGAAGATTGGCCGGACATTTTGGTCATGAAAAAACGTTCTCAAAGCTAAATGGCTTATATTTCTGGCCAGGGATGAGAACAAATGTTAAGAAATTCATGGATAGATGCAGAATTTTCCAACACGCAAAAGGAAAAAGGAAGAACACAGGACTGTACCAGCCATTACCCATACCTGAGAGGCCATGGGATGCAGTGAGCATGGATTTTACATTGAGGCTACCAAGGACACAAAGAGGATTTGATTCAATATTTGTGGTGGTAGACAAATTTTCAAAGATGGCACATTTCATACCATGCCAAAAAACCAGTGACACAACTCATATTGCTAATTTGTTTTTCAAAGAAGTCGTCAGACTTCACGATTTGCCAAGAAGTATAATTTCAGATCGGGATACCAAGTTTGTGGGACATTTCTGGAGGAGTTTATGGAAGAAACTAGGAACAAGTTTGTCTTTTAGTTCAGCTTATCATCCTCATACGGATGGGCAAACAAAAGTTGTGAACATGAACTTGGGAGATTTTTTGAGGAGCCTAGTAACTGAACACAATAGTCAGTGGGATCACATTCTGCCATAGGCGGAATTTTCTTATAATGACTTATTTAACAGAAGCATAGGGCATAGTCCATTCCAAATTGTATATGGAATGTAGCCAAGGGGAGTTTCTGAATTGAAATATTCAGGATAGAATGAAACTAGAAGTGCTAGTGCAGAGGATTTTCAGAAGCAATGAAGGAACTTCACAGCAAAGTCAAGGAACGATTGCAAAATTCAAGTCAAGAATACAAGCACAGAGCGGATCAACACAGGTGAGAACTTCAGTTTAAAGTTGGTGATCTGATTCTGGCACATCTGAGGAAAGAAAGGTTCCCAAGGAGAACATATAAAAAACTGAAAATGAGGAGGATTGGACCATGCAGAGTCGTAAGGAAGTTTGGGGCAAATGCATATGAGATTGAATTACCCGAGGGGATCGGAATTTCATCGATATTCAATATATCATATTTGTACCCTTACAAAGCTGAAGAGGCAGGAGCAGAGAATGAACAGACAGAGGTTTAATGGGCCAAAAAAATTCCTGTAGCTGAAAAGCCACAGATGGAAAGTATACTGGACAACAGAATCAGTAGGAGGACCAAGAGAAAAGAATATTTTGAATACTTGGCCAAGTGGAAGGGACGTCCAGTTGAAGATGTTAGCTGGGAGGATGAATTAGAAATTCAAAAGCATGCACAGACCGTGCAAGAGCTCATGAACAGGAGTTCATAAAATTTTTCAAGTGAAGGAGTATGATGCAGGAGCATCGCAAGGTAGCCAGCCAAGCGAGCGTGAAGACAGGAGACAACTGAAAAGTGCAACACATATTTTTTCACATTTTTTTAAATGTTATAAAATTTAAAGGGAAGCGTACTTACATGTTGTAAATAGATCATGAGCGATTCGCTCTCATCTGTCAAAGTAAAAGGCATTTAAGTCTATTAATAAAAGTAGTAAGAGTTGAATTCATATATTAGACAGTTTAGAAAGTAGGAGGGAAAACGAATATAGACACCCTCATCTTTGTATCATTGTATCATTGGACATTGTATCATTAGCATAGAGCATAGAAGAGAAAAAGTAGAGAGCTGTGGAAAAGAACCCATGCACAGAAGTTATGAGTTAATATATGAAGCTTTGATTAAGACTCATGGTGTTATGATGCTTTCTGTGTATATATGTTGAATGTGTTGAATGCTATGCTTATGGTTATTTACTCTCTGTTATGCATTTGTTGTTATGCTTTGAATGTATGATTTCATGTTAAGTGTTTGAAGTCTAAGAGAGTAAGAGAATGAGTTTCAATTGTTTCTCTATCTGAGTGAGAGTTCCTGCAAGGAGTGCAGTGAAGTGTCTGCAAGGTGTGCGTTGACAAGGTTCAGAGTTTATCTCTGAAAGCTCAGGAGAGATACCGTTGTTCTCATTTCATAGAAGTGCAAGTGAGGCACAGAAGTTGTGTAAGGTGTGCACAGGCTGATTTAAGGTTTAGAACTTATCAACTGAGGTTGAGAGTTGAAGGACTGTTGTTGCAGAGAAAGTGCACAAAGTCGAGAGATCAAATAGTTAGAAGTATTTGAGAGATTGCCACAAGGAGTGCATGCAGAAGCCCTTTGGAGATTTGAGTTTTCAAGTTAAATCTCAAGGAGGGATAACACTTCGAAGTGTTCAGGAGGAGATGGAGCGAAATTGTTTTGAAAAATCCAAGTTCATGCATAGAACACTGGTTCATTTTGCAGAAGTCGTTGAGCAGGGATTGGACGGTCGAGAGTCTCTATGGAGAAATTCTGAAGTTGCAAGGACCAAAGGATCTGCAAAAGTTGCAAGGTGGATAAGGAGAGGACAACCATCACTGGGGTTTCCAGAATCAACCAGGACTCTGAGGCATGTGGATGATATTCTCAACATTATGGAGGAGTAGTCATTGTTTGCCAAGGAGGAAAAATCCAAGTTTGGGCTGACAAAATCCTCTATTTGGGGCACATGATTGGTGTCGAGGGAGTGAAGGTGCATCGGGAAAAGATCCATATGATATTGGATTGGCCCACCCCTATATCACTTACATATTTTTGAGGGTTCTTTGGGATATACAACTATTACAAGATCTTTTTGAAAGGAATTTCACAACTAGGTGTGCCATTAACATACCTCACCAATAAGGGAGTGTTCAGATGATCATAGGAAGCGTAGGTATCATTTGCAAGAATGAATAAGGTGATGATCATTTTTCCAGTGTTAACACTTCCATATTTCTCACAGCCATTTGTACTGGATTGTGATTAATTCGGTGAGGGGATAGGAGCAGTGTTGATGTAGAATCAATAATCCATAGCTTTTGAGAGCAGGAAGCTAAGGGAGTCAGAGCAACTCTATCCTTTCTATGATAAGGAGATGTTGGCCATCATGTATGCACTGGTTATGTTAATACAATACCTGGTGGGAGGACGATTCGTGTTTAGGACTAACCACAACATCTTGAGATATTTCTTGGAGCAGTGAAACCTATACGAAAGAAAGAAGAAATGGATGAGTGAAGTGCATGCATATGATTTTGACATTGAGTATGTAAAGGGTACGAAGAACATAGTTGTTGACGCCCTATCCAAGATACATGTAGCCTTCTCCATGGAAGAGATCTCAATGGACTGGAAGTCCATTCTCTTGGTGGATTATTCCAAGAATACCTTCTCCTTTAAGATGATGGAGGGTATTATTCAGGATAACAAGTACATGGTAGTGGGTGACATCATCTACTACAAATACAAGGTATATCTTGTCCCTGAGTCCACACTCAAGAATAATATTTTGAGGGAAATACATGATGCACCACTAGTAGGGCACCTAGGGTATCTGAATACCTACAAGAAGGTGACAGAGAGATTCTCTTTGAAGGGTCTCAAGTGGGACATGCTTCAATATGTGAGTGAGTGCATGAATTATCAGCATAACAAGTCGGATCTTACACATCCTATAGGACTACGTCATCCATTGTCAATTCTAGAGAAAAAGTGAGAAAGCATTTCCATGGATTTCATTACAAGGTTGTCGAAGGTATAGGGTAGGGGATGTATCTATGTGGTGGTGGATAGGTTAACCAAATATATGTAATTCTTTTCCATTTTTTCAGAGTAAAACACATCTTAGGTAGTGGTCATATTCTTCAGGAGGTGTTCAAACTACATGGTCTTCCAAGAAACATAGTCAATGACTGGGATATCATGTTTCTCAGTGCATTTTGGCAGGAGTTGTTTAGGTTATCCAACACGGAGTTGACAACTAGTACCAAATATCACCCCTAGAGAGACATGAAGCCTCAGATAGTGAGCAAGTGGATGGAGGGGTACCTAAGGAACTATGTGTCATGGTAGTAGAGGGCATGGATAAAGTGTTTTCATAACAAGGAGCATTGCTACAACACCACTCATCACATGTCCATTTGGATGAGCCCATTCAGGGCATTGTATGACTAAGATGCCCCATCATTTTTTATTTGGTGTTTAGGGAGAGTAGGGCCCCAAGGAAAAATATTGATTGTAGGAGAGTAAGTAAATATTGAGAGTCCTAAAGGTGAACTTGAAGGTTTCTCATAACCAACAAAAGGTGCATGTAGACAGGAACAGGGTGGAGCACAAATTTGAGGTTGGGGATATGGTCGTTCTCAGGTTGCATCCCTACTGACAACCTTCACTAAAGAAGAGTGGCATAGAAAGCTAAATCCTTGCTTATACAAACCATACAAGGTGATCAGGAGGATTAGAGAGGTATCGTATGAGCTAGATTTTCCATAGGGTAGAAGGATCCACAACATATTCCATGTGTCTTGCCTCAAGGAGGGGTTGGGATAGAAAGTCACCACTTCCATAAATATTCCTCCACTCGACAAGGAAGGGTAGTTGGTTCTCACTCTGGAGAGTATTATTGATTTCAGAGAGATGAGGCTAAGGAACAAAGTGATCTAGGAGTATCTGGTTGTATGGAGGGATTTTCCCACCAAGGATGCAACTTGGGAGGGAGAGCAGATTTTGCAGCATCCTGATTTTGGTTTGATTAGGGACAAGCAATCTTTGGAAGGGAGGAATGTGATGTCCCCTTCCTCTTGACTCTGATAGATCATGACTCAGTATCCTATAAGACTCCCGTAAGCTATAGTCAGTAAAAAAAGGGAGATAGGGAGATTAATTGTCACTAGGTTAGAAGATGTTAGGATCTTAAGGTGACATTAAATAAAAAGATAAATAATTAATTACTTAAAAAAAAATAAAAAATTAATGTTTAAGTTAAAATTGTAGGAGAAATAAGGTAAGCTATGATTTTGTCAGGAAAGGGGGAAAATCTAGATGGATCAGAAGAAGAATAAAAGGAGGGGTATCACTTCACTTTGGATTATGATTTGATCTTTTATTTGGAGTTCTCTTGGAGCCAAGGTTTTTGTTGGGTTTCAGAAAAACCCTTCCATTATTGATTTGGTTCTGGTGGTACAATATCCAATCCTAGCTAAACGAGAGGGGAATCCATCCAGTATTTATGTTGGAGCTTCATCTTGTGACTTGTCTTTAGGTAAGGTGAAACAACTTGTTCATAGGTTTGTGTAGCTTCCTTGGAGGATAATTTATCTCCTTTTGCAGGACCAACATTACAAGAGGCCACGATTTGGATTTTGGAAGGTCGTGAGGCTCTTAAGCAAGTCGAAGGAACTGGAGGAGGCCGTGAATTAGATTTTGTTTTAGGACAACGAATGGGATATATGGAACTTAAAGAGGTTGTGGGGTCTCTTTTGGGAAATGTCTCATGTTTATTTGCTAGCCGTGAGAATGAGGAGGCCATGGACTTGATGAAGAATACTGTGAGGATGGATAGAGGTCGCAGGTGGTATTTGGGGAGCACGTGAGAGAACACTGAGTCATCAAAGGGAGGTTGTGCCCCCCTTTGTAAATTTTCTAAAGTATAATAAAGGTTATGAAGGGGAAATATAAGGACCATGAGCCCTTGGTATTGTTCCACGAGGTCTTGGAGGGACAATATGTCCCTTTTTTGGCTGAGCAGTGTGGTATAAAAGAGGTCATGGGAGTATTCGATAGGTTGAGAGGGTTTGGGAAAAACCATCGGCTCTTGGAAATAATTCTTGGGGATATTAAAGCCGTAATAGAGATCAATGAGAGGCTTGGAGTGTGGAGTAGATTGGAAATAGTCATTGAAGTGACAAAAACATTGTTCCAGGCTTTGTATTGTTTCTTGTGTGTTTAGATTGATTTACTGCAGCCACTAGAATTTTCATTGTTGTGTGGTTTTTCCAATTATAATAAAATGTCCATATTGTATTTTCTATCTGAAGAGTACATTGAATGCATACAATATGTTGGACAAAATATCCATTACCAAAATTCATGCAAATTGTTTGTAAAAATATGCCAATGAACTTAAAGCATTGTACGTGAAGTATTTGATAACAAAAACATACAATCAAAGCTCAGTATAAACCTCAAGATCCTAGCGTATCTCTATTGGGGATACTACAGTTTATTACTATTTGATTTGGTCAAAATTCATCTCACCTTTTCTGGTAAAAAGTTGTATGTACAAAATCTAAGGAAGCAAAAATTATGGGTGCTTATTTCCATTTTGTTTTGTCGATTCTTCCTCCATTTCTAATTCCATGGGTGAATTTGTATACATTATTTTGTAGTGAATATAATACATTCATGTCTCTTATTATACTTTCCTCGACATAAGTTCCAATTGTAATTATAAGAAAATTTAAGCCCTAGATACTTGTAAGAAGGAAGTGCCTCAAATTTCTAATCATTAAAATGTGATGGTTATATTCTTATCCTATGTACTTATTACCATAACCTTTGTTTTTTTCATTGACTTTCATTCTAGCCTAACTCTAATGTTTGGTTAGGGAATCAAGATGTATTTCTTTCGAGACTATCTTTTATGCTTTGCCAATAACACAACAAAATATACATAAATCGATACTAACAAAAGATAGCATGTTATGGGTATTCATTACCCCCCAACCTTCCTTATCCAATATTCTAACTACTTTATAATAAGTCAAATCGTGTTGGAGAGAAGGGGCATCCTTGTTCACATTGATATTATTTTTGATTTTGACTTATGTGCTTCTGTTAAGAACCAAATACTTGCATATAGAAATACTACAAAGATTCGGAGAACAATATAGAAAAAACCACACTTTATTATTACCAAACCCTTGAGGTAGGGAAGCATCATACAATGGATCCTATTATGGAAAGGATCCTCTCCTGTTCACTTGCCTCTTCGAGAGGGCATCCTCCTATTGAGCTACAACTCACAATACAATACTTCTCTTCATATCCTATTACATTGCTTGAACCCCATTATATAGTCCTACCATCGCCTAAGAACATTCTAGAGGAGGAATCTTCTAGAAGTAGAACCTTCTGAGAAGTCCTCTTACATTCATTACATCTAATTACCCATTTATTATATCTAACTACCATAGTGGGCCTTATTTAATAATATAATGGATCTAGTCCACCTTACATTGAATGGCCTCTACTATTATCACTATGGGCCCTCTAGGCCCCCCCACTACTTCTCTAGCTACTTTACATTCCATCCCCCTTATGAAAGCGTTGTCCTCAACACTTGATGTACAACCATATACCAGGGTCCCATGGATAAGTGTGGACCATAGTGCTAAAGTAGACTAAAGAACCAGGGTCCCATTGAGAAATGGAAGCCACCATGTTGAAGTATTCCAACAGCCATTGTAAACCAGGGTCCCATGTCCAATTGCTCATGTGAACTCCACACTGAAGATATCAACACCCAATAACCAACTGAAAATGATGCTCCCAATATTGACACCTATCACGTGGATCTAAATAAGAATATCCATCCACATAGTGGGAAAGGGTCAAAGTTGAATATGGAAGGAACAATACCATTGTAGAATATGCATGATGGATACTGGTAATCATAAATAGGTATTGATGTGTCACATTGATGTTCTCTACAAAAGGTGGAGTAGAATCATCAAATAAAAGATGGAAGTGGTTGTCATCCAAGAAATGACAACTATCCATATACCAATCATCACAATCGGCCTCAAAATCATACCAAGAATATATTTCTTGAGTATATTCATCCCTGATGTCTGTCATAAGAAATCTCTCATGCATGCTATCCAATGAATCTTGAATACTACAAAAGCTATCATTGAGGCCATCTGCAAGGTCATGCAATATGTCATGCAATGTGCCACACAATGTGTCATACAATTGAGATTTGAATGCTTCAAGAATTTCTTTGAGGGTTTGAAAGGAAATATCCATATGAGCACCCTATGAACTATTCGTTCCAACAACCGTCATGAAAAAAACAAAAAAATAGAACAATAACTTACTGCAGAAAATCGCGTCATTTTCCGGAAAAACCCTGAAAAACTGTTGAAGTTAAAATGCTCATAGCTTCACTCCCCGGACTTTGTTTTGGCTATTTTTTTTTTTAAATTGGGTGAAATTTGAGAGGAAATCAGATCTATAATTTTTTGGGGCAAATTCGACCTCCAGCTGCTACAGAAATAAAAAAATCACGCCGTCGTCTGCGGAAAAAACCCTGAAAAGTTGCAGATTTTAAAACTTCAATATCTTGACTTCCCGGACTCCGTTTCAGACGATTTTTTTTTTCAACTTGGGTGTTTTTCTGAGAGGAACTCAGATAGACAACCTGTTTTTTCAAAATTTTCACAAAAATATATCAAAAATTTCTGGAATTTTGCGGCCCTCTTTTTATTCTTCTCCAAAAAAACAATCTGCAAAAATAAAAAATATCTGCCCACAATGTCTGCCAAGGAAAGTGCTCTGATACCACTTGTTAAGAACCAAATACTTGCATACAGAAATACCACAAAGATTCATAGAACAATATAGAAAAAACTACACTTTATTATTACCAAACCCTTGAGGTAGGGAAACACCATACAATGTATCATATTATGGAAGGGATCCTCTCCTATTCACTTGCCTCTTCGAGGGGGCATCCTCCTATTGAGCTACAACTCACAATACAATAATTCTCTTCATATCCTATTACATTGCTTAAACCCCATTATATAGTGCTACCATCACCTAAGAACATTCTAGAGGAGGAATCTTCTAGAAGTAGAACCTTCTAAGAAGTCCTCTTACATTCATTATATCTAATTACCCATTTATTATATCTAACTACCATAGTGGGCCTTATTTAACAATATAATGGATCTAGTCTACCTTACATTGAATGGCCTCCACTATTATCACTATGGGCCCTTTGGGCCCCCCCACTACCTCTCTAGCTACCTTACAGCTTCCATTTTTATCACTTATATAGATATTACCAATTTTATAATAACATTTTCATATAAGCTAAAAACGTTTTTCTCCTAAAAAAATCATGTTTTCTCCATCATTCTTCAAAATGTTATTATCTTTAACAATAATAGCCAATTAGATTGATTTTAACTATTACCGCCTAACAATTTTTGATGCAGTATCATCACTCCACTTTTTCAAGGGCCAGAAAAGCCAGTGCATCCATGCACCAGGAGGGAGAGGATCCCAGAGAAGGATGCACCAGTCCTTTCAAAAATCATTCGAGTTTTAAAAAATTTAATGTATTAAATGTTTGTAGGCGTGAGGAGGGATCAGGTATTGTCTTTGTATAGGATGAAGTTATTGTAAGGTGTAATGTCACCTTTAATGGGTGGCAGGTAGATGGCTCTAGATCCAATTCAAACTATATGGCCATTCAATGTAATTTATGAGGTTAGGTAGATGGAGGGAAGGCTCGAGGAGCCCCACTTTTGTAAGAATCTCATTGTATCAAATTTTGTCAGATGATTAGATGAGGAATATTCGTAGATGATTGATTATAGATATCAAGAGAGGAGAGTAATTGTTGAAGACTCTGTTGTAGTCCAACCTTTGTAAGCATTGTACATAAGCATTCTGATATTAATACACAAGAACATTTTTTCTTGTTTGTGAGGTTTCTATGTGTTTTATATGAATGTTTGTTTCTAAATGTATTTATTGTGCTTTACAATCCTGTACATGTGTTTCATGTTTATGTACAGGCATGTTTATGAGTCTTTGGGATATTAAAGCTGAGGGGAAATAACTTGAGATTTTGCAGATATTCACCACAAGGAATGCATTGAGTAGGTGCCAGGAGTGCGTGGGAACTCTGTTTCGAGCTCTGGGTGAAGGTTTCCATGAGGGCACACCAGAAGGAAAATATTAGGCGAAGAAGTGCAATTCGGCACAGGAAGTGCAAGGAATGCGCAGGAACACTTTTGGAAAAAGCATTATTTTTTAGTCCTTTAGAAACTTAGAGTGCGAGGAGTGCACAACGCCAACACACTACTAAAGTGTTGGTTAAGCTTAAGAGGAAGAGAGAAAGAGTGCCAGGAGCACACAAGAATTCCCTGGGAGGAATAAAGGGCCAAGATCCTTAGAGATTCGAGCAAGCCAAATCTTAGGAGGGATAGTTCCATTATGCACGAGGATACTGTAAGGCATCCAGAGGTCAAGAATCCTTTCAAGATTTAGATTGTTGAAGAAGAACAAGTGTGCGCTCACACTTCATCAAAGTGTTGAACAAATATTGGGAGGAATAACGCAAGGCTTGCACGGGAGAACTATTTTAAGTTCGAAGCTCAGGAGGTGCAATGCAAGCCAAGGCCAAGAAGACACCCTTGCGGGAGAAAATATCAAAGGCCAAACCTTTGAATTCATTGAAAATTCCTTTACTAAAAGAAAAGCGTAGTCAAAAAATGAGGAGCTACAACTATCGTTGGATCAACTGTCAAAAGAGATCTCGAGCGTTGGATCTACGTCTAGATAGGCATAGGAGCATGCAGAGGAGAGGGACAGATCCCAGATGTTGGATCTAGGCGTCAGCTATAGCGACCGTCAAATATGGTGGAGCTTCACGGGAGATAAGCATTGAAGTCCTTCAGACTTTGCATGTTCGAATGGATTTAACTAAAGAGGAGCGGAGGCTTCTGAAGTCCCTAAGTCTGAAGTGCATCGAAACTGTCCATCATTCAAGATGCATGTCAACAAATTGGGGGTGGTTCAAAGGACAACCGGGTGAGCCCGTCCGGGAGAACAAAGGATGGGAGTTTTCAATTTCTCTGAAGATATGAAGAGCGGAGCTGATCCTCATCATTCGATCGAGAGGAGACACATGGAATTAGATCTAGAGGTCAGGATAATGATCATTCCAGAGGAGGAAGGGGAAAAAGGTTACCAAAGTCCAAAAGTACCAGGGGAGCGAAAAATATTTGGATCGTCCATTTGAGTGGATGCAGGGTAGGATATCTGAGAACCCAAAAGTACATCTCTCTGGAGGAACAGAGGCATCAAGCATCGTGGAGAGAGGACCCCCAAATCTTCGAACAATGGAGCCAATCCCAACCGTTGGTGCCAAGGTTACGTGTCAGCGAATTTGGGGATCCGGAGGAATAGTACTCCAGAAGATTCGGGGTAAGACTGAGCTGAGAAATCCTGAAGGGTCGGGAGCTAGAGTTGATCTCAGCCCTCGATCACAGGAGGACACCTGGAGGATGGATTCAAACTCCATATATTCAGGGTTCAGTAAGAATAGAGTGTAGAATAGTTGGGACTCCCGAAGGCCTGAAGGTCAGATTCCATCTCAAACATCTGATCGCAGGGGACACATGGATGAAGGATTAGCCCTTCATTATTTCAAAGTTCAGGAGGAACAGTAAGTTGGAGGATCTAGGGCTCTCGAATCCTGAAGCCCTGGAGTTCATCAGGGTCATCCATCTATTGGGGCGTGGAAACCGTCGACCTGAGCATGTCTACATTCGCCAGTCATCCAACTTCCTAATCTCATCATGTCTAAGTGCCAACACATATGAAGCCTCACAAGTGTCACCACTATGCTGAAGTATTGAATCCTCAACATTGTCTGACAGGAAATATGAAGGACATGCGCAATCATCCTGTCCATACAACTGTCCCTCAAATGCGCAAGAGTCACTAGCCTTTGTCTCGGTCATCTGGTTGAGCTTGTAGTACATGTCTAGATTTTTTTCCCCAACTCTGGCAGTGCTTTTGGACGATCTGTCAAAAGAAGGTATGGTGAGTTTACCAACTTTCCAGATGAAATCTATGTTATGCCCCTGTTGTTGTTGTTACCCTCCTCTGTGAGGTTCTCTGGATTGGTTCATGCCCCTAAATCCATAGTACTCGACTAGTGTCATGTCATGATGGAATTCATAACCCAACGTTGCATACTCCCTCTTGTACTCTACAATGTCTTCCGCCTGAGTGGGAAACCTCTCTGCTAACAATTGTTGTGCTGCTTCTGGTGGTGCCCTCTGAAAACTAGGAAACCATGGTCTGGGAATCCTACTCAAAGATGTGTATGTGCGAGTAGGTTTCTGGGGTCTACTGCCTACCCCCGAGTTCCTGATGCAGGAGCATCGTCAACAGAAAGCGAGCGTGAGTAGTGCCAACACATTTTGGCACATGTTCAAAGGTGTTTAAATTGTCTTGAAGAGGGATGCGCCAAAACTTAAATAAAGAAGTTAAGAAAGGGCGTACTTGTAGATTGTAAATAGATCATGAGCGATTCGCTTACATCTGTAGTAGGTAGAGACATTTATGTGTAGTAAATGTAAGTAGGTAGCTTTGAATTACAGATTAGACAGTTTAGAGCGTAGGAGGGAAAACCGACTATAGACACCCTCATCTTGTATCATTTGTATTATTAGCAACCTTATCAATTGAATATAGAGCATAGATGAGAAGAGTAACATTCAGCTATTACGAGAGAGAGCAGAGAGTTGTATTTGAAAACACCCATGTACAGAAGTCCTAAATTAATACATGAAGCTTTGATTCAAACTTATGGTGTTGTGATATTCTCTGTGTATGCATGTTGAATGCTATGCTCATAACTATTTTACTCTTTTTGTTATGCATTTGCTGTTACGCTATGTATGAATGATTTCTTGTTGAATGTTTGAAATCTGAAAGAGAGAGTAAG
>SNQJ01S0124627.1:0-19885 GCA_010110895.2 Picea sitchensis | reverse complement strand
GAGTTATGTGACGTTACACATACCACCAGAAATGGAATGACATGTAATATCCATATAGAATAGTATTATCTGGAAATATATCATAACTCATACCATTATGCATCAAACAAACTTGTGTTCATTACCCAAACCCGGGGTCTCCAACTTTTCATGGCCATAACTCTCTAACCGTGATGAGTTATGTGACGTTCCACATACCAACGGAAATGGAATGACAAGCACTATCCATATAGGATCTCATTATTCCACAATTAAGAATGGGTTCTCTTACTCCACAAAGCATCTTCCCATGAGGGCTTTCATCATAAGGGAACCACTTTGGAGTTCATCCATCTTTACTTCTTATCAACCATGACAAGACAATAATGAGTCATCTTTATGTCAAACAATCTTGGGTCCATTACCCAAACCTTTGTGCTACGGGTATTTCTTCAAGGGTTGACATCGATGACAACCAAACTTAATCAATATGTTACACCAACCATTCAACAAATATTTACTTGTCTTGAAGGTGGTTTTCTAAGTGTCTTCCTCTTTGACACATACCTAGTGGTATCCTAATTTAATATCCAACTTGGTGAAGTAATTAGCATGCTACAACTGGTCTAACAAATCATCGATCATGGGAACCAATTCTTGAGTTTAATAGTGTTTAAAGATATGTATTTGATACATATTTACCAAGTCCCATCCTTCTTGGGTACTATAATGATATGTGACCCACAAGTTGAGGTGCTTGGTCGAATCACTCCCTTTTGTAGAAGTTGTTACAGCTTCTTATTCACTTCATTTTCATCTACAATAGACTGTCTATACAACCCAATGTTTGGAAATGGGGAGTCCGACAATAAGTGTATTCCATGCTCCACATCCCTCTTGGGTGGTATCCTTTTGGGATCCTAGAAAAATCCTTTGTATTCTAGTATAAACTCCTCCAAATGATGTTTTTTCTCTTTAGTATACCCCTCCATGGATGCCTTTACTCTTATTGACTCATCATTAGGCTAATTTTATCTTAAGAAAAGTAAAAAATATTTCTTACTAGAAATAATCAACTTGTTGGATTAGTTGTCACTTACCAGTGAGATCTTCGATTTACCTCTGTGTGGATTGATTATGTAGGACTTCCCATCCTTGATTAGGTGGTACTATTTGGATATTCACATGAATAGTTCATTCCTCATATACATGTAGGGGATCCCAAACAATACACCACACATGTCCATGGGTACTACATCCAACACCACTTCATCAATAAAGTTTGCAGTTACAACAAATTTAGTCTTACATTGTTTCATTACCTTGATCTATACATCCTTTTTTACCTAACCCAATGGATAAGGGATAGGATGATCATAACCTCCAATCCAAGATTGCTGACTAGATATGCTGCTATGAGATTAACATGTAAACCAAAGCCAAACAAAGTGTCTATCTTGGTCTTCTTGACCTGAACCTTGATGTGGAATAGTTTGGTCATCTCCTTCTCTTCCAAGTGATTAATGCTACTCAGATTCACCTCTTTCTACACCGATATGTAGAAAATCGTCTCATCCACATCAGAGCTTCTTTTGACCTGACTGTTTGAATCCATGGCTAGAAGATTTCTTTTCTTTGCATTCTTCTTGCAGTTATTTGGGTTTATCTTTGGATGTAGTTTCCAACATGTTTCCTTAGTGGGACCATCAATATTGCAACAATTACAATGGTTAGTGGGATCCTTTTACTGATGTGTAGTGGATTCCATCTTCTTATCCTTTGTAAGGTGTAAGATCTATTATAATAGCCAAAAAAAAAAATATTGCATAGAATAACAGTGGAACAAGACAATATATGAAGCCACAACACCAAAATAATACATTTGTTGATAGGAAACAATTTTCACTTGCCTCTTCAAGGGGGAAACCTCCAGCAGAGTAGCGCTCTATTACAATAATTCTCAAGAAAAAACTTGTCATGACTCCTACTCTTATTTATACTAATTCTATCTTTTAAAGATCATTCTATAGAGAGATCCTTCTAGAAGCGAAAGATTCTATTATGTATTCTTACATTGACTTATTCCAATTTATTAAATAGGCCTTATAAACTAATGTTGACCTTTATTACATGGAAATATATTATTTTATCTATGTGAGGGGTTAGGGAGGTTAGGTCCCTAACATTCCCTTCCCCTTGAAAAAGAGCCTTGTCCTCAAGGTTTGAGATGAGGAAACTGTTGTAGAATGGTAACCGGATCCAAAGTGGCATCTTCTAGAGTTGTATCTTTCCACTGCACTAACACTTCCTTGATGGTGCGTTGACAGAGGCAACACTCGCGTTGGTCCAAGAATACTTGTGGATGCAACCAAACAAAACTTTCTTCATCCAAATCAGGGAGACTGGTTGGAGTTTGGAACTTAGTACCAATCACTTTCTTTAAGCATTAGACATGAAAAATAGGATTGATATTAGAATGACTGGGAAAATATAATTGGAAAGACACCTGCCCCACTCGATTGAGAATTGTATAAGGACCATAAAAGTTGGGAGAAATTTTTTGAAAGTGGTCCATTTTGAGTGAAGTCTGCTTATAGGGTTGCAGATGAAGAAACACCTAGTCCCCTTAAGAAAAATTTCATTCCGAATGACCTTGATCTATTTGTTTCTTAATGCGATTTTGAGCCATGGCCAAATTAGTTTTGAGGGTGTGGAGAATGGCCTCACGAACTGTAATATTGTTGTCAACCTCTTGAACCTTCAATACACCTGGCATGTAGGAGAGAACCAAAAGGGGATTTTTTCATATACTGCTTCAAAATGAGTCATGCAAGTAGAGGTATGGTAATATGTGTTGTACCACCATTCAGGTAGGGGTAACCACTGAGTCCACTGAGTTTTTCATTTAGATGCAAAATAACTCAAATAGGTTTCTAGATACTTGTTGACAACTTCAGTTTGGCCATCATTCTAGGGATGATATGCGGTGTTGAGATTCAATTGGGTTCCCACGAGAAGGAACAATTCTTGCCAATTTTTTTTGGTAAAAGTGGGATCTCGGTTAGAGACAACAGAATGAGGCATGCCATGAAGCTTGAAGATATTATCCATGAAACTTTGAGCCACCGTGGATGTTGTAAAAGGGTGTTGGAGAGAACAAAAATGAGCATGTTTGGAAATATGATCAACTACCACCATGCTGACTGATATATTTTCTGATTTAGGTAAGACAATAATGAAGTCCATAGAAATATCCTGCCAAATAGCCGAAAAAATTGGGAGTGGTTGTATTGTTCCCAAGGTATTGATTGTTTCTCCCTTATTCCATTGATAGACATCAGATTTAGCCACAAAGTTGAATACATCCTATTTCATACCATTGTAGAAAAAAGAATGTTTGACCCTTTCATAGGTTTTGGTGAACCTAAAATGCCCAGCTATGGGGGAAGCATGAAGCTCCGAAAGCATTGTAACTTTAAGTTGCAACTATTTTTTGAGATACATATGAACTTTGTAGAGAAGCTCGTTATTGTTCTAAGAGTACCATAGAGAAAATGGATAATTGTTGTGCAACTATTGGAGAAGGCTAGAAATTTTAAGGTCTTAAAGCCATTCCTGGTGAGAATCTTGGAGCCAATTTGGTACAATGAAGGAGAGAGAAAAAATGGATCCTTCATCATCATACTTCCTGAAAAGAGTGTCAAAAACCACATTTTCTTTTCCCTTATTGTAAATTATCTAATAATCATATCCAAAGATCTTGGTGACCCATTTTTGTTCCTCTAGGGAGGAAATTCATTTTTCTAGAAAATGCATGAGGCTTTGATGATATGTTATAATTTGGAAGTGTTGTCCCAATAGATAAGGATGCCATAGATCCATAACATGCAGAATAGAAAAAAAATCATTTTCATAGATTGATTGGCCCAAATGGTGCTCCAAAAATTATTTTTTGGTGAAGGGAATTGGTCATCCTTATTGCATGAGAACTGTGCCAATTCCTTTCTTGGATGCATCACATTCCAAGACAGAATTATCTTTGAAGTTTGGAAGGGTCATGAAAGGATTTGTGCACATAGCCTATTACAAAGCATGGAAGGCTTGATCAACAGTAGGAGTCCAATTGAAAGAATTCTTTTTAAGGAGAGCAATGAGAGGTGCTACAATTTTACGATAATTCTTAACAAATTTGTGATAATATCTTGTTAAACCCAGAAAACAACGCAAGATCTTGAGAGTTTTGAGGCAATGTCAATCCTTCATAGCTCAAATTTTCTTAGGATCCATCCTTACACCATCCTTTCTAATAATATGACCCAAATACTCCACTTCTGAGGCTCCAAAGGTAGATTTAGATTGTTTGAGTAAAAGTTGGTGCTTGGAAAGGAGATGGAGAACTTGATCCACATGGGAAATATGGGTTGTACATGTTTTACTATAGATGAGAATATCATCAAAGAAAAATAAGACAAAATGAAGGAGAAAGGGATGGAAGACATGGTTCATGAGACTTTGGAAAGTAGAGGGGGAATTACACAGGCCAAAGGACATGACCAAAAACTCATAATGGCCCTCATAATTTTGAAAGGCCATCTTGGGAATGTCAGTCTCTTTCATGTGTATCAGGTGGTATCTAGAACAAAGATCAAGTTTAGTAAAGTATTGTGCATCACTCAATTCATCCAATATATAATCAATGATAGGAATGGGAAACTTGTCTTTGATGGTGAGTTTGTTGAGAGCACAAAAATCAGGACACATGCACTGTGCACCTTCTTTCTTGAGGACCATGACCACAAAATAACAATAGGGGCTGGTACTATGGCAGATGACACCTTCTTCGAGAAATTCTTGAACATTTTTCTCAATTTTATTCTTCTGGGCAAAGGGATGATGATACTAGAGGACATTGGGAGGAATATTTCCTGGAACTAGAGGAATGGAATGATCATGAACATCGCGGGAAGGGGTAAGGCCATGGGGAGTGGAAAAAATATTTTGGTTTTTGGAGAGTATATATTGGAGGTTAGGATGCAAAAATGGTGTTTGAACAACTTGAATGGAATTGAGTTGGGAAATAATGTCAGAATGGCCTTTTTTGAGGAGATTTTCTATTCAATGGGAATTGATGATCTCAAGTGAACTTGTTGTGATGCCTTGGAAGTTATACTACTAGTTGTTCTGTTGAAATTGCATGGTCAATTCCTTAAAATACGCGAGAATGGGAATGAGAGTGCGTAACCATTTTCACCCAACACAAGGTACAACCACCCATGTCGATAGAGAACATATGATATTCGAGGTTGTACTTGCAATTTGGAGAAACATTCTCTGCGCGCCCCCACATTTCATGGAACCTCCATTGGAAATCATGTGATTTCAAGCTTGTTATTTGCATGGATATAGCAATGGGTTTCTTGAGCAATGCATATATGAATAGAGGAAATTATGAGTGCTACCACTATCAATGAGAATGATGAATTTTTTATTCTTATGTCGCCAATTATCTTGAGCTTTTGGTGAGTAGAGTAGTGAGTGCAGTCAATGAAATGACAGGTTCAACTTATGTTGGATTAGATGGTGGAGTGAGAGGTACTGGCTCATGGAGATATACTACATGAGAATCTTTGATATCATCATTAACAACATCCTTAGATATGTGCTGAACAACTTTTGATCCTTACACTTGTGCATCGAAAAATATTTTTCATCTGAATTATAACAAATACCCTTGAATTGTCATTCAACCATTTATTGCTAGGTTAATTTTTGGATATTGAGAGGGATGGGATGAGGGAAGATGGGAGGGAAAGGGCATGGAGGGAGAAAAGGTTTGTACTATTGTTGGGGAAAACCACCCTGTTAGGATTCCTTAATTGCGTTGATTATATTCCAACCAAGTCTGGGGTGAGTCATGAGTACTTGGGCACGTATTTCATCCTTGAGGCCACTGATAAAGGAATCTCGAAAACGTATCAGGTCATGCCCTTTGTTTTGAAAGATAATTTCTCAAATGTTGCGATAAACCATTCCACGACACCAGAATGTTTCAATTTGGTCAAACGACCGAGGGAGTATTTATCAGTTTCAAAGTGGTCATAAAGTTCAACAACAAACTATGTCATACTAGATATCCTTGTTGTGATTTTAGATGCAATTTCCCTGTTTCTAATTCCAAGATCAAATAGGGACAAAATAATGAATTTTGATAGTCATTAGTGATGTCATGTGAAAAGGAGAAATAGTGTTCCATTTGGTGACCCAAACAATGGGATCGAGAGCCATCAAATTTGTTCCTCTACTCATGGAAGATGAGATCACAATGAAAATAGTTAGACTAAAACTATTGAGGTGGAGGAAGAGTGGCCTTCCGATGTTAGAAGAACACTTAGATTAGGATGAGGAATGGATTCATGGAATGGGTAGTTTTTCCAGGACCTTGGCAACAAATGAGTTAATATGAGATTCAATTTGGGATGCAAGATGGATGGAAAGGTGGAAATTGATGTCCTTCCTCAGTTCCTCTTTCATGTGGTCCATTTGGGACTTGATGTGGGTAGTGATGTGGTTTTCAAGATCTTGGTTGCAAGTGGTGGCCATGGTGAGGGAAAACCACAGGAAGATATGGGAAATAAAGGTGGTTAGGGAGGGGTGGGTCCATGGAAAAACAAGGCTAAATAATGATAGGTATCACTGGGATCGGGTTGAAAAGAGGAGTCGATGGAATAGGTCCCAAGTAGAGGTTTTGGGAGGGGTTGGGACCACATGTAACGTCCTTGACCATCCATGATAGGCCACGCTATGCTAGATAACTCTTACGCTCTGGCAATGGAACATCTGCGTAACACCAACATCTAAGCAGGCTATGCCACATAAATTTTGAACTGCAGCCAATTAAAATACATATCCACGGAACTCTTACAGAAAGAATATATATATATATATATATGTATATATATATATATATATATATATCTCTATATAATAATAATGAAACGGACAAATACATTATGTAAATTCAAGGATTCATACTAAAATGATAAACATATACATGCAACATATCTGAGGAAATACCCATAAATTCTGCAAGGATTCATACTAAAATGACAGTAAACATATACATGAAACATATACAGGAAATACCCATAAATTTACAGACAGTTATAAACACACATAAGATAAACCCATAAATATAAGCACGTAAATAACAATGCAACATGTAAATTTATCACCCAGATTGGCACTTATCTTGGTAAGAATGTCACCAACTATGTGCAGACCTTCCACAAACCTCCCAGCTCTAGACCACACTGTTCATCACTCTCAACAGTGATTCACCCCCGAGACATGTACAAAAATAGAGTGCACTGGACTTTAACATCTAGGTGTTATAACCCTAATTTGCACCATACATGCTTACCTGGCATCAGGCCATCTCAGATCCCTTCTTTTCCAAAGCACTGTTGAACAACTCTTTAAAAAAACTCTTTTATAAGGGCCCAGACACCCTACTCCATTACTGCACGCATATACATGCTAGCTGACCTAAAACAACCCACGTGTATCTCCAAAAGAACGAAAAAAAGGAAAGTTGTCGATGGAACACACAACTTTGGGTGAGTTAACTGAGACTCTCGACCATGCATGGCCAAGGGTTCGTCCAAATACCTAGATTCTTCTAGCCTATAAAAGAAGGGTTAGGGGTCCCATTTGGAAGAGGAGAATAATAGTAAAGAAACTCTACCGAATTGCACATTCCCATTGTCCCAACCCTTTATCCATACTTGTGCAAGAAGAGATACAGAGCAAAGAAGTTGGAGGACAGTTGAAGAGGAGCCCAGGATCAGGTTCGCGGAGCGGTGGCCTGTCTCGAAATTGTAAGTTGATTCATTAAAATTAATAAAGAAATGCTTTTCCCATCCCACTATATGAATTCTTCATAGTTTATTGAATATATGTTTGAATGTCTAACCCATTAATCTGTAGGTAAAATGCATGTATAGTTTGGTGCTTGTTTTGTATGCAGGTCCGCCTTAGAGGAGAGCTGCCAACAAGCGATCAAGTGTGAAGAAGGATCGACATCGAATGCCTGAAACAATGTATGTTCGTATAACCATGTATTTGCTTAAAAGAAATGGGGATTAGGTCTGGGACGACGATAGAAAGTAAGATTCTTTTGGTCTCATCTGCATGCATAATATAACCCTAAATGCTAGTCTGTAGGGGGATTTCCCACCACAACACTAGGCTCTCCGGCCTAATCAAAACATAATCATCCTAGCTTATAATAATTGGCTCAATATCCTATAAAACATGACATATACACAAAGGCTCTCTGGCCTCAATATCGCGCGCACTCAAGTTGTTGCGTGCGGTATCCAGGACCATGCAAACTTCCTCATTTTACTGCGCAGTACATGCATGCACTATGCCATGAAATGTGCATAAAAAAATGATATCAAAACATCTCACCATTTTAAGTACATTTTCATTTACATTTACAATTGGGTTCGGCCTTAGGGATATTACAATCCCCTCCCCTTATTTATGCACTGTCCTCAGTGCATCATGTACACATATACACAATATTTTCAAAAATCCTCAAAAAGATGGGGGTATTCTCCCTGCATTGCATCCTCATGCTCCCAAGTAGCGTCCTCAGGACCGTACCAGGTCCATTGGACCTTTACAAGCCCTATGGCTCGATTCTGAAGATGTTTGATTTTCCTGTCCAGAATGCGTAACGGATGCACTTAAAAAGTGCCTTCTTGGTCCACCTGAATCACATTCCAATCAATAACATGATTAGCATCAGGTATATATTTCTTGAGAAATGATACATGGAATACATTATGAACATACATAGATGCAGGAAATGTAATCATATAAGCAACTGGACCAATCCTCTCTAGGATTTCAAATGGCCCACAATAGTGAGCTGCCAACTTTGAACAATTTCCCAACTTAAGGGAACTTCGGTTGGCTTTCACTTTCAAGAATACATGATCACCCACTTTAAATTCCCTGTGAGTTCTGCCCTTATAAGCATAACTTTTCTGCCTGTCTTGGGAAGCCTTTAAATTTTGTTTTATTTTAATCATTTTCTCCTCCATTTCCCTGAGCAAATCTAGCCCAACCACTGCTTTGTCTGCTGGGTTATCCCAACTTACTGGAGTGTTTCACTTTTTGCCATATAATGCCTCAAATGGGCTCATATTTAGAGATGCTTGGTACCCATTGTTGTAAGCAAACTCTACCAAGTGTAGGAAGTCTTCCCATTTTTATGGTTTATCCATCACATACATCCTCAACACATCTTCAATCACTTGATTTACCCTCTCTGTTTGTCCATCCGATTCTGGATGATAAGCTGTGCTAAAATTCAAATTTGTTCCAAATCCATTAAATAATCCTTTCCAAAATTTTGAGGTAAATTTTGGATCTCTGTCAGACACAATTGTCTTGGGTATGCCATCTAATCTATCAATTTATTTGATATAAACATCAACAATATTCGTTTCCTTGTGAGTGAGCTTAATTGGAATAAAATGGACAACTTTCGTAAGCTTATCCACCACTACCATGATAGAATCATGTTGCTTGTTTGTTCTGGGAATTTTGGTGATGAAATCCATGGTTAGAACTTCCCACTTCCACTCAGGAATGGGTAATGGCTGTAGCAAACCAGCTGGGTGTCTATGCTCAACCTTTACCTTTTGACATTCCAAACATTTGGCAATAAAATCAACAACCTCCTTCTTCATGTCTAGACAATAATATTGGCTCTTGACAATTGCAATAGTTTTCTGATATCCTGGGTTCCCAACATAAGGCACATTATGAATTTCTCTCAATATCATTTTTTTCAACTCTTGGGAATTTGGTACATAAATTCTTCCCCTGCACATGAGAATTTCATCATTATTTATCTTGTATTCCTTAGTTTTCTGCTGCAAAATACCTTGCTGTAATTTTGTCACTAATTCCTTGTAATGAAAATCTAATTTGGCAGCCTTTGTAATTTTGTCTTTCATGTCTGATTGGTACATGATAATGGCTGTAGCCTGCAATTCATGCACTCTTCTATTGAGTGCATCAGCCACTTTGTTCTCTTTCCCTTTGATATTCTTTATATCAAAGTCATATTCACTTAGAAATTCTAACCATCTGGTTTGCCTAGAATTTAGATTTGGCTGATCAAATAAATATTTCAGACCATTATGGTCTATTCTTAGCTCAAACCTTTTCCCCATGAGGTAGTGTCTCCCTTTCCCCAAGGCATGCACTATGACTGCCAACTCCAAATCATGAGTGGCATAGTGCCTTTCATTCTCCTTTAACTTCCTTGATTCATAACATATAACAAGCCCATTTTGATTGAGGAATCGACCAAGTCCCTCTTTACATGCATCTGTGCATACAATGAAATCTTCATTTGGGTCTGCAATCCTTAGTATTGGAGCACTTGTTAGTAACTGTTTCAAGTGTTGGAAAGTCTTTTCACAATACAATGTCCACTAAAACTTCACACCCTTTCTTTGCAAGGAAGTGATTGGGTGTGGAATCTTTGAGAATCCTTCAATAAATCTCCTGTAGTAGCCTGCAAGGCCCATGAATGATCTGAGATCTGTCACATTCTTTGGCACTGACCATTCTCTAATGGCTTCTATCTTCTCAGGATCCACTGTTATCCCATCCTTTGAAATGATGTGCCCCAAATAATGAATTTTCTTTTGATAAAATGAGCACTTGATCAACTTGGCATACAACTTATGCTCCCTTAATACTTGCAACACCATTCTCAAATGATGCTCATGATCTTCTTCTAAATTAGAGTATATAAGAATGTCATCCAAAAAGACAATGACAAACTTGTCTAAATATTCTCGGAAAACACCATTCATTAAGCACATGAAAAAAATGGTGCATTTGACAACCCAAATGGAACCACTGTGAACTCATAATGTCCATACCTTGTCTTGAAGGCAGTCTTGCTGATATATTCCTCTTTAATCCTTACTTGATGGTATCCTGACCTGCGATATATCTTTGAAAAGTTCTTTTCACCCTTCAATTGATCAAAAAGATCATCAATCTTTGGCAGATGATACTTGTTCTTAACAATCACTTTATTTAACTGTCTGAAATCAATGCACAATCTTAATGTTCCATATTTCTTCTTTACAAACAAGACCGGGGCACCCCAAGGTGACACACTTGGGCGTATATACCCCTTCTTCAGAATCTCTTCAAGTTTCATTTGCAACTCCTTCAGCTTTGGTGTACTCATTATGTAAGGATTCTTTGACACTAGAGCTGCTCCAGGGATTAGATTTATAGAGAAATCAATATCTCTCTTTGGGGTTAGTCCTGGTACCTCCTTTAACACATCTTCAAATTCTTCCAAGACTGCATGATCTTCCAAATTTGGCGCCTTATCTCTAGGTTTCTCTTCCATATGTGCTGCAAATATTTGACACCCTTTCCTGTAACATTTCTTTAGCTGCAATGCTGAAATTTCTCTGATGGTTACTGCCCTGGGAATTCCCTACACTCTACTTAGCTTCCCTTTCTCATCCAAGGAAGTAAATTCTTTGTTATGACAGTCTAGGAGAGCATCATGTTGGTCCATCCAATCCATCCCAATTAAACAGTCATAGGAACCTAAAGGTAAGATGTTCAAATCTACCTTGGTGTTTAGTCCATTCATGTCCATAAGACATGCCTCAACCATCTCATTGAATTTTCTTTTGGCTCCAGTAGCCAGCTGCACCAACTAAGATTTTCCATGCTTGCTTCTTGGAAAATGCAAACTTTCCACCATCTTAGGATCTATATAACTATGATTAGATCCTGAATAAATTAAAATAACAATGGTTTGGTTGTTGATCATACCTTCCACCTCAATCATATGTGACTGATATTATGCTTTCTTGTTGTCCAAGGCTGCATAGATCCTTGGTACATTTCTTCCCATGTCCTCCACTGTTTCATCTTGTTGTACATTGTGAACAGTTCTCCCTTTTCAACCTCTGTGAGGACAATCTCTGTACATGTGATCTCCTTTACAAACCCAACATTGAATAGGTGGCTTCCTTGGACTTTGACCCCCTGTTTCAATCACTCTGGGCTCTCTAGGAGCTTGCTGCCCTTGTGGATTATTTCTGAAGAATGGTGGCTTAGATCCCTTCTTCCTCTGATCCACCTTGAATTTATTTTTTTCTTCGCAAGATTTTTGGAAATTTGGCCTTGTTTTTTGCTAATCATAAAGGAATTTCGCTCACCTTATGGTCTCTTCCAATGTCTTGGGATCATCATACTGTATTTTCGAATGTCTCTTCCAATGTCTTGGGATCATCATACTGATGAAAGATGGAAATCCACTCAAATACCTTTGAATCTTAACTGTCTCATCCTTGATGAAAGAGACATACTTCAGAAGTTCTAGAAACCTTCTCTCATATTCATCAATGGTCATACTCTCCAGCTTGAGTTCAAAGAACTCTTTCATTTTCTTGTCACAATATCTTTTAGTCAAGTATTTCTTCTCAAAATACTTATTGAATTCCCTCCAAGTGACATTTTTCTCTTTAATGTGTTGCACCTGCACAAGATGATCCCACCACATGGATTCCTTTCGCTTGAGTTGATAAATAACAATTCTACCTTCTGCATGAGAATAATAGTTATGCAATTGAAAATACTTTCTCATGCCCAACAACCATGTTTTTGCATCTTCATCCTTCTTGTTCTCACCATCAAATGTAGGAGGTTTGATTTTGTTCATTTCTCCTCGTATCTCATCCACCCCCGACCTCTTGTGCTTCCTGATAGGGGATGGACTTGAGTTGTTGCGTGATATCGTATTGGAATGCCTCGGGGATTGATGGTGATGTCTTCTAACACTTCTTTCTTTTCTTTTCTCATCAGAAGGCCTGTGACTTCCTAACTTGCTTGAGCCACTCTCCTTATCCAATTTCGTTTCTATTCTGTGCAAGCTCTCCAATAACTTCATGTTGAAGGCATCTTGTTGTTCCTTGTCTTTCATAAGCCTTTCATTATCAAATTTATGGATTTGGACATCCTTCTGCAAATTTTTGATTGTCTCTTCCATATTCATGTTTTAATTCCTTTTATCTCCATGTCCATTGGAGTTTGTTCCTTCAATGCCCAAATGGACATCCATCCCTCTAATCTTATCCTCCTGACTATAAGTCCCCTGTGCCTCTTCCATTCCTCTGGAATCTAAGATGATCTTGATATGATCTATTTGTTGTTAACTCTGCAAAATGTGCAACCAAAAAAACTTTGTTAGTCTAACTGTTTCAACAATTTCATGAAAATATGAACCATTTTGGTTCAATAATATATCAGAATCCTTTCTTTTGATTTCCTAAAAAATTGAATGCCCAAATCAATTTTCTAGGTGGATATTTAGATTCCATTTTTCAATACCTTTCCAATGCCTTCTCACATGCTCAATTCCGAGTCTACAACAAAAAGTTATGGTCATTTGAAATTTTCCCATTAACCTTTCTGTTCACACTTCCACTTGGTGCAATTCTGCGCTGTAATTATGAATTTTTGCACCTGCTCCATTGAAATTTTAGTATGAGCTCAATTTTGTTTCTGCATAAATATATTATGGACATTTTTTCCAAGTTTCACCTTATTTTGTGTTCTGGGCTGCTAGTTACAACCTGTTGAAGTTCTAAGACAATTTCTGTTTTTGGTCTGGAATTCTACATGTGCCTTATTTTCCATATTAAACGCTTTTAAAATGCCCAAAAATTTAATTAATATCTTGGAATGTCTTCTATGGATCAATATATTTCCATTGACTACTCCTGCACCTCAATCTGATTCCAGAGTAGAAAGTTATAGCTCTTTGAAGTTAGATGGGTCTTAAAATTTACCCTTCACTGTTTAAGCTGTAACTTTATCATAAAAGCTTTGTTTGACGAACAGTTTACACCATTAGAAAGATCTATCTGAGCTCTTTCATTTGAGTTGCAGAGACAAAGTGTACCTTTGGTACACCTCCTCTATCTCGTGGTTTTTGAGTTGCTAGAAACGCTCTTAAGGCCCTCAAAAACGTGCTGCAAAAAGATGACGTTCAAACGATATAAAACGTCGCAGAAAATCACTGGTTTTCTGCTGTTATTCACCTTCCAAATGACTCTGTACCCACAAATTTCAACTTGTAAACCCATATTTACCATGCATAGTAACAACACAAGGGAAATCGTGCTTTGCGCACTTTAAAACCACTCTGTATCACTTCTCTATCGCACCACTAACTTGCGCGCACTAGTTTTATGTCGCGCGCCAATATCCACAGCGCATAGTTTTTGTACCGCACACTAGTATCCACCGCGCACATTTTTTGTACCACACAATAATATTCTACACACATTTCACTTAACACGCTACACAATGCCAGAGTTTAGTACGTCTCCACTGTGCACCAAAACTCTGTGCGCACCATTAACAAAACTGTCGTGCGACAACATATACTCACATTGCACGCGTAGCTACCAAACTCCACTGCACTATGCCAATACTATGTGCACCACATGCACCATTATTATGAATGTCCAGACTGCACACACTTCTTATGTGTATGCACACTACGCAATGCCAAATTTAGAGCGTGCACCCGCACACCAACATTTTTCCACGTGGCGCCAAAATTTAGCGCACACACGAGCATGCCAATATCTTGTCACGCAGTGCTGAATTTTACCTATCACAAGATTTTCACTACGCATCATGCATTTTTAGTGTGCCCACCTGTGCACATTCACCTTTATGCGCATCAAATCCTCGTGAATTCCGCTGCATAAATTGGGGCTTTTTCCTAACTTTTTCCCCAATTTACCATAGACATTCTGCAACAACGAAATTCGTTCAATTTCACCCCGATAACACTAATTCAACCTATGCAACAACAAATCGGTGTGGGTTGACATTTATGGAACAAATTTCCCCAAAATAAATTTAGGAATTGAGAATTTTATTTACTAATCTCGCTCCAACTGTCATGGCTTCACTATAACTTCAAATTCGACCAATTCCAGGTTCGAATTTGCTAGAACAGATATTAAAACAATAATATCTCACCACTTGTCCAAATTTATCCATTTTCTCATGAATTTAACAACACAAATTAGGGCTTTTCCCAATTTCGCGTTGTTGTTTCTAAATTTACCATGGACGCTCTGTTACTTGAAATTTGGCCATTTCGAAATAAATCCTCTGTATAATTTCGCCTCAACTCAACTCGTTTGGCCCATTCAGGCTCAATGTTGAAAATTGAAGCTCTGATACCATATTGTAATGTCCCTAACCATCCATGCTGAGCCATGCTATGCCAGAGAATTCTTACGTTCTCTCTTCGGAACATACTGTAACATACCCAACATCTAACTAAGCTATGCCACATAAATTTTTCGAACTACATGCAATTATAATACATACAGACACAGAACTCTTGTGGAAGCATAGATATATAAAAAAATGTAGACAGACAAATACGTTATGTAAATGCATAGATTCATACTAAAATGACAGTAAACATATACATGCAACATATACAGGAAATACCCATAAATTTATAGGCAGTTATAAACACACACAAGATAAACCCATAAATATAAGCATGTACATAACAATGCAACATGTAAATTTATCACCCAGATTGGCACTTATCTTGATAAGAATGTCACCAACTACGTGCAGACCTTCCACGAACCTCCCAGCCTTAGACCACACCGTTCATCACTCTCAACAGTGAGTCACCCTCGAGCTGGGACTAAACTCCACCCGAGAAAAGGGATTCCTAACCAGGCTAAAGGCTCATAGAAAACAGGAAGGACTCCATCTCAGATTCCAACTCAAACTAAAAACCCACAATATCTCATTCCCCACATGCCTATGTCAGACAGGAAGTGTGCCCCTTCTCTGCTCAACAGTCCTTCGACTGCCCCACTTCCTTTTCGGGCTTCAACAACAGGCTGGACAATAAGCCTCAGAGAACTGTAGCTACAGTTCAACACCTTCAGGAAATCAATCCCCATCAATTCTCTCACCCAGAGAATTGCTCAAGTTCCTAACAACCCTCTTCTTCAGTCCATATCCCAAGCTAACCACATACACCAACACAAATGGCTATGGATACGGGTTTAGGTACCGTCATGAAGATACAAAGGATAGCTCAATGGGTGTGAATACTCATGGATGATTGACTGGATGGCTCAATGATGGAAGGAATCATGGAAAATATGATAGGAAATGAACTAAGTCCCAAAAATATGTATGCATGTCCCCAACTTGACACTTGTCATGTTGGGAGCTACTTTGGCCCACTTGTACCCCACTTTAGAACTGAGGATAAAATAATTATCCATACTTTATGATTTAAGAAATATTAATATAATATTACTTTTTGGCTTAAGCTCCCTAGTTTATCCCCTTTCCTTAAATTATCCCCTCCCTTTCCCTAACTAGTGGAGTTGAGTCCCCCATCTCTTTTATCGTGGTCAGTCTACGCGTAGCGATGTATGTTAGATTAATTATGAGACATGTACAAAAATAAGTGCATTGGCCTTTAACATCTAGTCTCTTTGGCCTAATCAAAACATAAGAATCCTAGCTTATAATAACTGGCTCAACAGCCTATAAAATCCAGCATATACACAAAGGGTCCTTTGCCTCAATATCGCGCACACTCAAGTTGCCGCGCGCAGTATCCAGGAACATGCAAACTTCCTCATTTTACTGCACAGTACATGTGCACACTATGCCATGAAATATGCATACAAAAATGATATCAAAACATTTGACCAACTTAAGTACATTTTCATTTTTATTTACAATTGGGTTTGGCCTTAGGGATATTACACCATAGGACAAAAAAAGGATAAAAAATGATAGGTATCACTGCGATCAGGAGGAAAAAAGGAGTTCAATGGGGTAGGTCTCAAATAAGGAGTCCAACGGGTTAGGTCTCAAATAAGGAGTCCAATGGGATAGGTCTCAAATAAGGAGTCCCACAAATTTATACTCCTATGTGAATAATATTGCACTATCAAAATGCCCAAATTATTAGTAAGAAAAAAACAGTGCCGAAATGGCCAAATTCTGAACATGAGAAATCTTGTTTGTTCCCTTTCTATGTTGTTTGTGTCCCAGGGGTTTGGGTTTTTTAGGGTTTCTATAGACAATGGTTTTCCTGGTGGTATCATTCTCTGATATACGTGTGGGGTTGAACAATAGTGTTCGAACCAATATCTCGTGTGGGGTTGAACAATAGTGTTCGAACCAATATGAGAAGTTTTGTCTTGAGAATTATTGTAATAGAGTGTTTCTCTACTGGATGTTTCCCCCTCGAAGAGGCAAGTGAACATTAGTTCCTATCAATAAAGGTATTATTTTGGTGATGTCGTTTCATATATTGTGTTGTTACACTGTTATTATATTTAGTATTTCTATTTTTTTCTATTATAATATATCTGGTACCTTGCAAGTGGTATCAAAGCACATTCTTAGAAGAAAATTATGGGTTATTTTTTTTCAGGGTAGAGATGTATTCCAGTGTCTTAAAGCTACACATATATGTCATTCAATGCATAAATCCATAGTCAGGAAAGCATACACATAGGAACCACAAGTGGTACTAAATGCACATTGTTGGCCACCCTTGTAACCCCTATTGGTACCCCTTCGAGTGGTCGCGCATAATATAGAACCTATATATGGATCAACCGAGATATCCTAAATCCCTTCGTACATAAACTGATCGATATATTGACTTCTATAGTTCCATCGAGAACATCACTCGGGGAGATACTCTCTAGTACCTAGGTAATCAGGTAGTACAGATATTGGTTCGAACACTATTGGTTCAAACGTGTGGGGTTGAACAATAGTGTACAAAACTTCTCATGACTCCTACTCTTATTTATACTAATTCTATCTTCTAAATATCATTCTAGAGGAATATCCTTCTAGAAGATAAATCTTCTATTAGGTATTCTTACATTGACTTATTCCAATTTATTAAATAGGCCTTACTAACTAATGTTAGCCTTTATTACACAAAAATACATTTTTCTATCTATGTGAGGGGTTAGGGAGGTTAGGTCCCTAAAATCCTTCCCCCCCTTCCACTTCTTCCCCTCCTTGGAATCTTCTTGGTTCTCTTTATGCTTAGAATTGCTTGGTTTCCCTTTCTTGTGGCCTATGTTTTCTAGGTAATTTTCATGTACACATTTTGTGTCCATTGTCCTTGGATTGAAAAACATCACTTGATTTTGTTGATGACTGTGTAGACCCCCTAGATACTTGAGGAATACATCTAGGTTCTTGGGAAAAATAAATAACATGATGACCATATTTCTAAACTCGGTGGTGTACTCCTACACACTTTGCCCCTGCCTTTGCCTGAAGTAATGCCAATGGATCCATTTTTCTTCTACATACCCAATAGGATAGAACTGGGACTTAATGATGGTTTTGAAATCCTTCCACTTATTTATTGGTACCTAAGTGTCTCTGTCTGAATTTCCCACCAGGTTAAAGCATGGTCCTCTAACTTGAGTATGGAAAACGATATATTTTTCTCCTCATCTATATGGTGAACACTAAAATAAAATTGTAGTTGATGCAACCGATGATTAAGTTTTAATGCATTGATATCACCTTAGTATGGAATTATTTCCACTTCTTCTTCCATATTGAATAAGAATTGTGAAGGGTTAATAACAATCAAACTAGGATTCTCTTTATCATGATATTTCCTCGACTCCTTATCTGGGTCTTCATTATCTTTCTATTTTCCTTCTAATCCAGTTTTAGAGTTAGAGCCTCTAGCCTCTCCAAATGGTCCAAAATTACTTGCTAGGGCCTCCATGAGGAGGGACATATTGCGATATATGTTAGAAACTTGCTCTTCTAGCCTAAAAAATATCTCCTTTTTTGAATATCAAGGGTTGTTATGAAAAGAATTGTTAGCCATGGCTAGGGTTCTGCAACTTTATTCTTAAACCAATTCCTAGATCATTGCAAGTTCCCACAAATACCTGGCAGAAATATTTCTATGATACCAATATGATCTGTAAACTGTCATGGATATTCCACTGGAATAATTTGTCACAATATATCTTATTATATTTTGAAATATTAGATTTACGTGGTTTATTTCCTTAGATCCAATATTTAATATCTTTAGATTATGACTTGAATTTAATAAATAACTAAAATATAAAAATGAAATAATAGGTATAAATACACACCATCTACACAAATGAACACAATATTTGACCTGGGAAATCCAATATGGGAGAAAACCTAGATATAAGGTGAGGCCTATGCTCTTCTCTCTTTGCTTTAGTTATAAAATCCACATATACAGAGGAATGAGGACTCACTATGGAGTACCTTTTGACACTATGGCATGAAAAACTACTGAAAAATTCTCCTCCTCCTCTGTTATTGTCACAAAATACCACTTTCATATGTTTTTTCTAAGCTATGGATCAAGAGTCAATGTAAAATAATGGAACCCCTTCTCCTATGTTGTAGGGGATAGTTGAGTTTGTAGACTAGACCTGACAGTTCACCAAGTTGGACATGTAATTCAGTTGAATTCCTAGTCAAGTATGTAAGTTAGTCAATCACCCAGTCAGGTCATTTGACCGAGGCAGTTAGGTAGTTGCAACTTCCTTGTAACAAAATGTACATGTATAAATATGTGTCTATGTAACTAAGAAATGAAAGTTGTTGTATCATAATATAAGGTGCATATTATTGGTCTCCATACTGCTTTGAGTATTCTTCTATCTCTCTCTATGCATGTGCTTGTGTATTATTACATTATGTATATTTCTCTATTTGAAGGACTACT
>SNQJ01S0124621.1:2237-24265 GCA_010110895.2 Picea sitchensis | reverse complement strand
CATCCTTACTATTCAACTCCATAGCCCCAAATATAGAAGAATATGGTCATGAAGATTATGGATTCTTGACAACCAATAGGGGGTTATCATCCCACATTTGGAGCCATTTGTTGAGACCATTTGTTGAGACCATTTTGTGTTTCCATGTTTTCCTTCCACAGTCTATTTTCCCCGGTTCTTTACTCCATTTATTTTCCCCCTTCTACACTTTCCCTTATTCCCATTTCCTTTTATCCCTTCTTTTTTCCCTTTTTGGTTACTATTATTAGCAATATTTCAATTCATGGGTTCGCGGGTTCGTGGGATTTCATTTCCATCCACTTACTCATTTCATAAGTCTGTTTCAACACTTAGATTTTTTCTTCAATTTTGCAGGTTCGCGGGTTCAAACATTCACTCTCCATTTTTTGTGACCCTGACTTTGCACTTCAAGTTTTGTGATCTACATTTCGACCATCACTTAACATTTAGCCTCGTCGTAGGTGCCAAGTTCCAAAGTATTTCATTTTTCATGCACGTGAGTTCGACTGACCATTCCCCTACACTTAGTATATTTTTTATCATCTCTACAACCGCGGGTTAGCAGGTTCACGAAAATATTATATTGAAACTCTCTCACACCCATCCCCACCATTTTGTTGTTTTTCCCAATACAAAATAAGTATTGTTTAAATGATAACAATTGTTGTGCAGGCCCCAAAAATATCGTCATTAATGGTGAAATGCTCGAGGAATTTTTCATTAAAATCTCATTCAATATTCATTTACCAAGGGATTAAAATATAATTATCTTTCCAAAAAGGTTTATTTGAGATCATTATCCAGCTGAAGAAATAGTTTTTTCAACCTATGGAAACATCATCTAGACAATGGTTTTGTGGTGACACTCTGAATATTTTTGGGTGCTAAGATCTAAACTTCCAGTGGTCAAGAGCATATTGGTATTATTCCTCCCCTCCTACTGCATAGAAATATAAGAATGTAATTTGGACATATGGAATTTCTCGTGTTAGGTGTGTTCCTAAGGTTTTCGATTGTAAGTAAATTGTTGCATAGTGTGTGGAAAAGTACATACCAAATCAAAGAATCATACAACTCCAAGATCATTCTTCAATTTCTCTTTCACCTCAAGTCTTCTGCAAGATGTTAAAAATGTCAAAGCCAACTCTTACTTTCAAAGGTGAAGATTGCAGAGAATTCTTGAAGAAATATAACAATGGGCTTGACCTCCTGTCAGAATATTTGGTGTATCATGCATCTGTCACAACAGACATAACCAGAATCCAAGTTGAATCTCTAAAAAATACCTATCGATAAATTGCATGGCTATTTACCAGAGCGACAGGTCAGGAAAACACTGCTTTTATATCTCAGATGATTTTGTATATCCTATATTTTACAGTTCAATAACATGTCATTTTTTATTGGGGAAATCTCATTTCTATCGAAATATCTTCCCAATTGTCACACTACAAAAAGATAGAAAATTGTTTATGGCCTCTTATTTGATATTTTCTATTGTGCATTGTTTCTAATTCCCAAACTTAACCATCAATAAAAGGGCAATTTACAAAAGAGATCATGTTATATTTTGGTATCAGGCATTGTGGAGGCATAAAACCCCTCTCTTTTTCTATGAGTTTTATAATGATTTTGTTTCGGCCTTCAAAAATATTTTGTTGGGAGAAAACACTCCAAGGATATATGTTGAAGCTACCATTTTTTTAGAGAAAAAGGAGACAATAGAGAAAATGGAGAATCACAGTATCATAAGGATATTTTCCTCAAAAGAAAATCCTTCTTTTCTCTCATATTATGTACCTGATAAATTTTTTATTACAGAAGTGGCGACACAATATAACTTATGGTTGCACTTTTTCCATGAAAAAATGAAAAAGTAGTTTAATCCCCTACCATGGAAGAATAGAGAGTTTGTTTTCATAGATATAAATAAAATTGATGAATTTGAAAATCATTTTAACAATGTGAGTTTAAAGTTTGCTGAAAAGATCAAAGTTTTTGATCCAAAGAAAATCTTTGTTGGACATATGCTATCATTAGGGTTCATTAACTTTTTCATTCAAAATGTCTTGAGAAAATAAGAAGAATTTAACAGCCAAAGCACTCCTATACATAATGCTAACGATTTAGAAACATTGCTTAGCACTAATGATCTTTACAAGAAAAGGGGAAAAAGTCCCAGTGAAAGAACTGATCAATCTTCAGTTGTCACTCATAAGAATACTACCTCCAGGAGAAGTGATCCAATGACCCACCCAATTGAAAATATTGTCAACAGTATTTCCAGTGGACGGGGAGAGAAGAATCCTCCCTCTGGGAAAATTGAAAGTTCACACAAGTTGCCCGTGAGAAAGAAGAGAAAAAACCCAATGCAAGAGGAAGAAAATAATCTTATAGAAAAGGATATCCAAAGATTTTCCTTGGAAGATATGGAACTAGAAGTAGACATTGAGAAAACATTTCCTACAATAAAACAATAGGAGAATATTTCTCAGCAAGATTCTTTACTGGAAGTTATTGGGAATGAGACCTTTAGTGAAGAATAATCCTTCACTTTTCAAATCGTTGTTTTTGATAGGGAATCTAAAAAGTTGATTGTAGAAAGAATTGACCAGAAAAAGAAAAAGGAAAGGCCCGCTCAGAGGTCGACCTCAAGTATATGCGACCGTCCTAGATTTCCAAAATTCATAGGAAAACTGGGGACGCACTTGAAGAATCTATTGATTGTCTATATGCTGAGAATTGCAAATTAAAAGAGAAGATCAAAGAATTGGAATTTTCCTTGATGCCTCTTCCCATCCTGGCCAGTGCTTTGACAAGGGTTAAACCAATTACACCTGGTATCAAGTTAAAGGGATCTTCATGTTTTCTCACAACGGTCTGAAATTATGTTGAGAAAAGAATTAAAAAGAGAATGCCATTGATAATAGAGGCCTGGGAGGTATAAAAAAATATTGTTTCTTTTGGTTCAAGGGAACATGCATTTCATGAGTATCTCCAAGATTATTTTAAGAATGAAGAAGGATTTTACGCATATTTTGTTTTACCATTTGGGATAAAAGTATCAAACATGAAATAAATGAAAAGGAGAGAAGAAGAAATTCCTTCTCCTAGTCATATCAAACAGTTGAATTCTTGTTCAAAAGAAAATATCAAGAATCTGAGAAACATTGTCCAAGCATAAAATGAAGCTATAGTGAAAAGAGAAGAATTATTCAGAAGGCTCACAAAGATAGATTTAGCAGGAATCACTGGTGAGGTGAAATATCCTAAATTAATTTTCAATTCAGTGTTTATGAAAAGGCAACAATTTGATGAACAGATGGAGATGTTAAACAGATTATCAGCTGAGAAATTTAATGTCATAATTGAATATGGTGAAGAAGAGATAGATAATTGGCTTATTGATTATTCTATGAAAAATCAAGATATTGAGGAGCCAATCCACGAAATTTCTCATGACCTAAGAGATTTAGAAGGTGAATTGTTTAATATCAAAATTAGGCATGAAATAAATGTTGCGCCAATGAGGAATTACATTGAAGATTGGTTTAAGAGGGAAATTAACTAAAGAGGGACAAGAAACAATAGTTGAGGCAGTTCTTGTAACCGTCAATGAGGAAAATAAAAGGACAGTGTCAAGTAAGTAAAAACTGAGAGATACCATCATAGTAATTTTATGTTGATCACATTTTTCTTTCCTTATTATTTTTTCATCTAGTTACTTTACTTCTTTGATTAGAAAGGTTTAATCAAAATCCGATAACTTATTCTTGTCTTCCTTCCAGGTATTGCTACACTTCCTTCGCTCATCGTCTTCCCTCCACATTTTATTTCTTATTTATATTTACTTTTATGGTCCATGGGATCCCTAATCCCAGTCCTCTGGACAAACACATTTTAATTTCAAAGTATTGTAATAGACTTCACTATTTTTCAGAAATCACAAGAGAACTAAGTCAGGATCAATTTTTTTGGTTTTTTATAACTCTGAATATTGAGTATAAAATATTTAAGATTGGTCTATCATTTTCTTAATTTGAGCTCCACATGTGCCTACTCTATTAAATTTCTCTTATGCATACGGATCATATTCTTGTATTTTTATGTGTGACCAGAAATATTTATTTTCTCTATGATGGATGTGAGGAAATTTTACTTATGTTTTCAAATGTGTGATACATGAATTTCTTGGTCATCTCTTAGGAATTTTGTTTAAAATAAAACATTTTGTTTTATGCAACTTTTATATTTCTTTGATTATAATAGTGGACTTTCTCAAAGTCCTATATCATTTTGTAAATCTAGAATTCAAAGAATATCATTAAAATAGAGAGGAGTACCACCTTTATAAAAAAGCAAGAGGACTCATATCCTTGTGAGGTTGTCATTTTTGTCTTGGAAGATTCAAGCGTCAACAAGTGGTTATTCCATGGGGGTTATATTGGAGGAAGACCCATCAACTAACAATATGAATTGTTTCATGAAGTTATTTGAAATATCCCACATATGATCAAGAGATCTATGTGTTAGTGAAATCAATGAAGAAACGAAAGCACTACCTACTAGTAAGGAGATTGTGATACATGCCAACTACAAAACTCTTTAATATTTGTAGAGATAAACCAAATTGTAGTAGGTTTTTGACACCCAAAAGCGCAACGTAGGGTGCCTACATGAAAATTGGTTGCAATGACTTAATATTTATATACATATACCAAATAATAGCTACATACATGGGACCTCCTTGTTTGAATCATGATGAAGAGGAAACATTGCTCTAACTTTCATTCATGATAACTTTACCAAGCATTTGCAGTTTGAGAAAACACAAAAATTAGAACAAGTTTTTCACATGCAATCAATTATTATAATGGTTGATAATTTAAAAGATGAAAGAAAGTGATAAGCACTTTGCTCACAACTACTATACATATTCTCTAGCATATGGTAAAGGTTCAAGATTCAACTCACACAAACATTGTTCATGGTTATGATGCTGGACAATAGTTATGTTATTATTTTGAGGGAAATTCAATCCTTGCCATTTGAGATTTGTTAAGACATATGCTATTATGATCATATGATATGTTTTAATGTGGTGATGTGGTGATACCCTTGTTCTAGCAATGGATATGGAGTATGGTGTTAAATTTGAATACAACAAGGTGATAAATCGTTGTTTAATTTGGCAGATTGTGGCCTATTATATGGTTTTTTATGCTAATGTTTTGGGGGCAGAGTATGGCGTGCTCGTACATGGGTTGGTGGTCATTTATGTTGGAAACGATGTGAAATTACTGCACGACACTCCAACCATACCCCCCAGGTCTCCACCCTCATTGGTTCACATTGTGTTTGGCTTGGGTTGTGTTACTCCATGTTGCTCGTCTTTTGGAGAAAATAACAGAGTCATTGGTTTTCCTTTTCATTTTCCAAAGCAGGTATGAGTTTCTTGTCTTCCATTCATTATGCACTTTGCTCCAAGATAGAATAGATGGTTGGCTCTTAGATTTTTCTTGTTGTGTGCTTTATTTCTAAAGTTACAATGGAGAATATGTATGCTTTGTCTGTTCAAGTTGGTTGGCATGTTGTAAATGGTTTATGGTTCCTTTCCGTTGAATTTATGGGGTATGGTTGTGCAAACGATATTGTTCTTCCCTGTCATAGTTGAGCGCTATGATTTCGAGGTTTCTTGATAATAGATTGGCTATGATACTCCATTTTTGGGACTGGTTATGTTAACTATGGTATGCTATGACTCTTTGTTTCGCTCCTTCTGCAATTTTGAAATGGGTTTACCTCCATTAATAGCAATGGTTTTTTGGTTGTGATGGGTTATATTTATTGATGTGCCTACACAATCATAGGCCCTCTGTTATATCTTTCCCCATTAAAATTGTTATGTTTGACCTATGGGTGTTGTTTGTGACCCTGTGTGGTCTGAGGGAACTATTGTTATGAATGAAATGGAGAAACAAGGTTTTAGTTCCCCCCAAGTGTCGACCACAACCTAGTCTGAATTTTTGTGACAGTTGGTTGGGTGAATGTGAAACTTGGTTTTGGTGCTATGATTGGTTTTTGGATGGTGGCACTATCGAATTTCCTCCCAAATTATTAAATGTATACAAGGGAAATTGTTTGGTGGCACTTTGGATTCGGATGTGCCATAGTTTGTAATGATGGTACTATACTTTTGGTTGTATAAACTCCATTAACTAATACTCTCTCCCTCCTGTCGGACTTGACCATGTTTGTCTTGGTGGTTATAAACACATTTTGGGGATTTAATTCAAGTTTGGTTTTGATTTAACAGTGGGTAAACCTGTTACTTGCATCATTGGTTGTGTGTTACCTTTGAGGGTTGATTGGCATATGATATTGCGATGATTTTGGTTGATTTTATTGGTGTATCACTGGTGAATAAAGTCACTAGACCTTTGAACCTAGTCTATCACATGATAAGCATTATAGGGTTGACATTAACCTTATGTCAAATTTTAGTTGGCATAGGTTTCACTCCATCATTCCCTTAGTTTGTCTAAGTTTTGTTGTTGGAATCATTATGTTGTTAAGTAACATATGAAATTAAAAGTCTGCAATTAAAAGGAAACAAATTTTCCAGTAAATGAAGTTGGATGCAGTCATTTATTTCAATGCTATGATGTTAAACGTGCACAATTGAGATGACCTAGATGGTTGTATAATTCCTACAGAAATTGGTTTATGTTAAAAAAATTATAATGTTTAATTAAATTAAACATAAGAGGCATTTGAATACTTTCAAGCTCTCCTTGTTATATAACTTTTGAATTACATTATTTTATGTGGAATTTAAATGGTTTGTATTGGTTCTTCTTGGCCCTACCTATTGGTTGGAGTTATTTTGTTTTGGATGTTATCCAGTTCCTTTCACCTTCTCTCAAGTAATAGATATTTGTGTAAAGGAAAAGGAAACCTGGGAATTGTGGGGTGATGGTTCTAAGGATTTTTATATTTTTGGAACAGTTGGGTCTTGAGTTTGAATGTTGAACAGAGATTTTTTGGAATAATAGAAGTGATTATTTGAAGGTAATAAATGTTAATTCATCAATGGAACAATAACCATCTCATTCTCGACCATTATATCAAGTTTTTTTTATTACAAGCCCCTCACTTTCCTAGATACATTTAAATTTTCCATGTTCTGTTGTTGTGAATTGCATTAGAGTGAAAGGGGTAGTAAAAGGAAGAAGTTGGGAATTGATTGGTGTTTGGATGTTAGTGTGATTGTTTTCTGAAATTGATTGAATAGTGCTCATGGTGTTCCTGACCATTATACCATTTTTACGCTCATTACAATTCCCCCATTTTCCCAATATCCATGTTCACTCCATGTTCAGACATCAATTGATTGGTGATTTTATCGATGGATTGCATGTGCTTTTGTGGTAAATGATAAGAGCCAACATTTAATTCTATTTAGGTAGAGTTAATGCATGGATTATTAAGAAATTTTCATGACATTTTTTGTACTATTGCTTCAATATGATCTTTTTCAGCAGAGGCAGTAATGGTAGAGATAACAGAGGCAAGGGAAATTGGCATAGGGGTCACAAAAGACCTCGGTTTTCTATACATTTTGATGTTGACTGCCATGAATTGAACCATATTTTCCAATTTGGGTTCTTCAACCTATTAGGCCAAGGGATCCTCCAACCCTGACCTGAAAGACCTCCATTCCAAGCACATCAGAACCTTTCTGGCATCCCAGTCCCTCCTCATGTATCTATGCCACCAAAACCACCCGCCAACAATGGTTGGCAAGAGATTTTCCACCAGCCTATTGTTCACCACCATGGTTGGCCCATTGCATCATTGTCATTACCCCCTCCACCACCAAAAAAACAAATTTCCCAATCTGAGCCTGTTGTCTCACTCGTGCAATCATCACATGTCAGTAAAATATTAAAAACAGATGTCCCCGAGCCTATGTAGGATAAGGGAAAAGGAATAGCCACTCACTCTACCTCATCCAAATATTCTTCCAAGTCACTTTCATCTCGCATTCATCTTAAGGATGATTTTTCTCATGTCATTAGTGAAATTCAGCATCAAGGCTCTAACCAGTCAAAGGATGCCACAAAAAAATAAAAAGGGGACAACAGTGAGAAGAGGCCTAATGCCTCACATAGTAAATATGGGTTTTGATGATTGAGTTTGTTTTAGACCGTATTTTTATTTTGATAAAGTTTTGAACAAAAAACATATATTTGACATTGTTTTGGACAACAACATTCATTTACACATTTTTTATTGGACAACTTGGATATGATGTTATTTTTTGGGGGACATGTTTATATTACGTTCTATTGATATTTATTATTTGAGTGTGTGTGTGTGTGTGTGTGTGTGTGTGTGTGTGTGTGTGTTTGAAGTGAGAGTTACAAGGATATGTTTTGAATTAAATTATTTGGATATTTGTTATTATAAAAGGAAATAAATGGGAGTCACAAGGGGTCCCACCTATTTATTTATTATTTAAGACCCTTATTTACATATTATTATTATTTATTTTTCTTAAACTAATTAGTTAAGTTAATTTGACTTAACTAAAGAATGGTAGTTCAACTACCATAACTTAATGAGGAACTATAGCCATAACTTCAGCTCATTATTGACCCCTAATCAAGAGATTCCACTGAGTGTTCGACTTCAGCTCATTAATTCACACTCGTTGGATTGTACTACTGTACCTCAGGAGTCATTGACATTAATGGTGATTTCCCTTGCACTTGTTAAAGGTATTCACTAATCATCGGTAATCAAGTGGTTTCTACCATGTTCGAATTCAACACTTGTAATGACATGGCTAGATTCGTACTATAGAGTGGTGGAGATGAAGACCCTGGATCTTTTCTAACAGATTCAGGTTGCATTGGAGTATATTTAGTTTGTACTGTTGCATAGATCCACATTGTATGTCTCATGGCTATGTTAAAACTTGAATCTTTAACACATAGATCCACAATGTATTTTTTGTGGCTATGTTCATATTTGAGTCATATTGGCATGGATCCACAGTGTATGTTTGGTGGCCATGAACTGTATTACTTGACATGGATCCTTGCATGTCGACATTTATGCTTTGAGTCATTTGTATTCTAAGTATGGGAATGCCTACCTCAGTGATGATATAGTTTTGTATTGTATTTCCTTATTTGTTGGTAGGTTTCTGATCGATGTGTTTCTTGTTCCCTACACACACTCGACAAAGTATTTTAGCTATCACTCTGTTCTAGCTTCATACTTTGGGGGGATCTCTCTTACACATTATTTTTGTCACCCTCATGATCGTTAATGATGTAAACCTATATGTTGCCTTCAGAGAGGTCAGTGGCCTGAATTCCTGAAGAAAGAAGGGAGAAGAACTTTCCTTGAGAGAAGAAGTTGTGTTTTCCTCTGTAAAAACCCTATTTTGGAGGATTTTCGCGGGCTGAACCATAGTTGGGGTGCGGAAATGCCTGATTTCCATAGGCTGCACTATAGTTAGGGAGTGAAATATCCACAGGCTGCACTATAGCCAGGTCACGGCAGCCTTCGTACGTGGGAAAAATGAGCATTTTATCTATGCTTCTAGAAGGAGAAGCTTATATGGTGAGGTGGCTTCCAAATGGATTGGATCTTATTGTTACACCTCAAAATTACTCACTTCGATAATGTCGCAAGTGTCATCATTACAAGGGTTGTAAGTGTCGCATCGTGTCTGCAAGTGTCTCATCTTGACCGCAAGTGTTATAAGTGTTGCTAACATCATACTACCTTCTTGCCTATGTCATGCCTCCAACGACATGACAGGGACACTTAGGACAACTCAAAGACTAGTTTTGAAGAGAAGGAATCAGTCTACTAGAAGTACAAGCTTTTTGCCATTGAAAGAACCACTCAAAAATGGGTTTTGGAGGGGAGCGCTCCCCTATACACTGTCAAGGAGCATTGGCACCCCTTGTCCTTATTTGGGGGAGCGTTATAATGCTCTGATGCCCCTTTTGGGGGAGCACTTCCACTGTCAAGGAGAGTTTGTGCCCCTGTCCTTCTTTAGGGAAGCGTTATAACGCTCTGGTGCCCCTTTTGGGGGAGCGCTACCTTTTCTGGGTGAAATTCGGTTTGTTGAGATGAATGAGGGAACGATCCTCTCAATATCTAAAGGTGGTTTGATTTGAATATGATATCAATCCATGATCTTAGGGAAGATCCATAACTGAAGGAGGAAAATCCTCAACTTACCCCAAGGATATCTCAAGTGGTTGGGCCTCTCCAAGCCTATATAAGGAGGCCTTATCATGGTGAAAGGGAGATGGAAAGAATTGTGAAGCATATAACTTATGATCTCATCAGGAATATGTCATTTGGAGCATTATCATTCTACGTGTAGACTATTTAAGAAAGAGGTCGGACAAGGAGGGCTTGATGAAGCTGTTGCACTCACATCTATCATTGTAAGTATTCTTCGTTGTTGTTCTCTTTAATACAATCAATGCTTGGCCTATTTCTTTCAAACGTGTACTCGTTCCATATAATTTTGTCTACAATGGATGGATCTATGTTTTATCTAATCTCAGTAGAGTAGGAAGTTTTTGTACTTTTGTTTGTCTTGCAGGACCTACCAAGGAGTTTGATATTGAGGCTCATCCTGGACCTTGTCAAGACAAACGACGTTCATAAGGTACACAACTTCCTCCTTCTATTTTGATTCAACGGATTGATTATATATAAAATGAAGTCAGTGTCCATGTTAAGCACCTTCTGTGTTAGAGTTAAGGGTCTAGCTCTCAAGAGGAGGTCTACCTGTCCACAGAGAGATTTTCCTACAACAGAAATTGGCGACTTCACTGGGGAGGAAATCCGATTTGTGTTTCCTTTCCCAAATATTGTCTTGGCCCTTTGCCCACTCATTTGATCTTATCCATCGAATTTTGTATTCTTAGAATGGTTTGATTTCCTCTTTGTGTCATTATGATCACCCTGATTGGCTGAATTTTCTTGAATTTTTTATTTTCTGGGAATTTTCCTGAGTTTTTTTAAGTAGAGTGCTCCCTTGCCTTGTTATCAGAGTTCCATTGCTCCCTGAAGGTATTAGATAGATCATTATAATGCTCTGGTGCCCCTTACACTAGAGCGCTCCCCTCTTTTTTGTGAAAATCCTCTGAGTTTTCAATTTTTTGGGTTCAGTTTCTGCTTTTTAGATTTTCTCAGGGTCTCATACTTTTAGTCCATCTTGGTATTGGCCTTCAGTACCCTGTTTTCTAAGGATTCATCCTCTTTTGTTTGTATTTTTTTGACATTTTCCCTTACTTTGCAATTTTTCCTTCACGATTTGGAGGCAATTTGTCGTTTTCTTCACGTTTTTCTGAATGAGTGAAAACTTTGTAAGGGGTTTCAAAGGTCTTTTCTACTTTTCTTTCTGATCTTTGAGTCATCTTGTCTAAGCTCTTTCTCCTTCCTTTTGAGTTTTTGGTTTTCTTTCTCTTGTTTGATTGCAACAAGGGTGTGTTTTAGTTTATGTGGAGTTTGCTTCCGGTTTCTTCAATCTCACATATCTTGAAGTTCGATTAGCATAGGAAGCTTTACATCTACTGGTTATCAGTCACATATAAACATTTTAGCATTGTATTGGATTCCTTTTGAGGACTATTTCATGAGGTCATTGCATCTTGGTGTTTGAAAGTGAAAGGAAAATCCTTCTCCTTCCCTTAAAATAGACATTCATTGAAAGAAAATATTGCTTATCATTTCTTGTGCATGTTTTGGGAACTGAGTCATAATATCATCAATCTTCACTCTCATACACCTCTAAGTAAACAACAACCACTAAAATCAACGCTAAACTAAAATGTATCATACTTTTTACATTTTGTTATGCAAACCTACATTAGCTTAAGGTGTAGGGATTTGGAATAGGTTGAAAGGATAACTTTCCAAAGCTATCAAACAAACTTAGTATCTTGTGGTAGGGAGAGTGAAATCCAATTGTCGTATAGGCTTTCTGGGATCCCCCTCTCACACAGGGGTTACGCACGAGGTCTCACTCGGGAGAGCTACGGAGATTATTCATTCATGGTTTGACTAATTGTAGTAGTCGGATCGTATTATGGGGGTCGCTTGAAGGTATACCCACAATGTTGAGTGGAAGCCTTTCAAGTTGATTCTGGGCTAGATACCCTGCCCTTACGTTCGGACTGGACTGTCGACTATACCCACCTAGGGGCTGACTGCAAGTTGGTGACCTTAGTAGCCACAATCTTTAGGGTCTTACACAAGGTGATGGTGAAGGGAAGTCTCACTGTACCTGGAACAAACGTTGGTCAAAGTCACTCAGGCTCCTTGGAGGGTAAATCCACAATTACTGTGTGGAAGCTTGCACCAAGGCGTAAGTCCATTAAGCAGGTCGCCAGTGTAACTGATCCACCCGCTCTATCGTCGCCCCTTCCTATTTTGATCACGCGACGTTGGATTTCATCACCAACTAGTGGTTTCATCGTGGGAAGGTTTTTTTGATTGATTTCTTCTCAGATTCATAGTGTGTGTTGGTTGGGTTACTTAGTAGAACTTAGGTCGAGTTAGTGTTAATGGCATCGAATCCCGAGAGTACCAATGGAGGAACCCCTTGTCCCGGGGAACCTTACACCTTTCCTTCTTTTGGAAACTTTGGTCCTCCGTATATTGCCACACTGAGTCTTCCAGGACTCACCATCGGATTACCAGTTTGGTTGTTCCCCACTCTGGTGATATTGAATCCTCCCAATGTTTCAACTCCACCTAATACTTTATATGTCAGTACACCACCCACACATCAACCTCATGTCGACTTTTTTCCTTCTTCACCCATTAATTCTCCTTCCCTTTCTCCTTCTTCACCTAGCGAAATCTCTAAAGCAAGTAGCCAGGTTGATCAGAAGAAGAAGAAACAGAAAGAGAAGAAGAAGAAGAGCCCAAAAAGGACCAAGGCCCCAACAACATCAGATGTTGGGTCCAAGCAACCAGTTATTGTTAATAGTACTGGGAGTGTTGATGAGGTCAACAATATTAAAATGAAGAATATGAAACCCAAATTCCTTTGCAGTCTTTGTAAGGGTGACCATTTTCTGAGAGATTGCTCTGGTATTATCAAGGTCTTAGGAATGTGGTCTTCCACATCATCGGTCTATGTCGGTCATGCCGATGATACCCCATCAACTAGTGATGTTAATTTTGGTAAGAAGAAGAAAATTGTCAAGTTCCCTTGCATGTTATGTAAAGGTGATCACTACTCTCACCTTTGTCCTCGTATGGATGAGGATTCTTCTCTTTTGGAAAAACTTCAACTTCCAAAAGGTTATCTTAAGATTTCCCTTGACCCATTGTTAGTTGATGGACTGGTCAATCCGGTTCCATCCCCGGTCAGCCTGGTTGATCAGGTGGTCCATCTAGTTTCATCCTCAATTGAACCACAAGCCCAAGTAGTTGATCCAGTTCCATTATCAATCAGCCCCACTCTTCATCAAAAGAGTGTAACCCAAGTTGTCGATTCGTTTTCATCCTCGGTCAATCCCACTCTCTCATTAGAGGGTGACACCAAAGTGGTCGATCCGATTCTGACATCGGTCGATCCCACTCCTCCCTTGACGAGTGCCAAAGTGACTGATCCAGTCCCTTCCTCTGTGAGTCCCACCCTTCATCCGAAGAGTGCCTAAGTGGTTGCTTTGGTTACATCATTGATTAATCCCACTCTTCCATTGAGGAGTTCCAAAGTGACTGATCCAATCCCTTCATCGGTCAATCCTACTCTTCCTCTAAAGAGTGCCAACGTGGTCAATCTGAACCCATCATCGATCGATCCTACTCTCCCTCAAGAGAGTAAACTCGATACTGCCCACATTTTTCTTATTGATACAGAATCTATCGTGCCGGGGGGAATTCCTCCTTCTCCCATGAAACCCCTCCAAGTAATGAGGCCATCCTTTTTTATTGGGGTGCGCTAACTGGACCTCGTCTTCCCTCTCACATTCCTTTCTAGATTACAGTACATGTTTGTGGTTGGGACATTCCTCAAACGCTGATAGATGAAGGTGTGTTTATTAGTATTTTGTCTTTTGTTGCTTGGCATGCTTTGGGTTGTCCTCAGCTTGCACCGATTACATAGAATCTGTTAGCTTTTAACAGAAGAACCAACCAACCATTAGGGACTCTTCCTCAGTTTCCTGTAACTTTGGGAGGGAAAAATGTCTTTATTGATGTCATGGTAGTCTGAGACTCCTTGGATTTCACTTTACTCCTTGGGTGAGATTATGTCTATGCCATGAAAGCTATTGTATCCACTCTTTTCTGCGTGATATCTTTCCCTCACGATGGAAGAATTGTGACTATTGATCAATTTTCATTCATCAGTCCTGAATGGATTACCTCCCTAAATGGTTCTTATATGAAAACAGTATCACCCCTGCCACATGTTAATTATGTGGCATTGTCTCCCATGCCTTCAACTTCTGATGATTTGGATCCTGTAGTTGACATGGTGATTTATTCAATAGGGATATTGGAGCATGATCTACTTACCCCTATCACGGCCCTCGACATGTGGTCCTTCTAGAGTGATTATCTTATGTCCAGCGAATATCTCTTGGAAGCCATGACCGAGTTTTGTCCCTTGACATGGTGTCCTTCCAAAGAATTATCCTTTTGGAAGCCATGATCAAGAAGAAGCCACGAGCATAGTTTTTCCTCTCTGTAGCAAGCTCGTTAAAAAATGAAACAAATGTCACAAGCATAGTTTTCTTCTTTGTAGCATGCTCGTTAAAAAATGAAACACAGGTCATGATCATAGTTTTCCTCTCTATAGCAAGCTCATTAAAAAATGAAACATCAATCTGGGGATCGAACCCGAAACCCTAAGAATAGTTCTTTTCCTATGTCAAGCTCGTTAAAAAATGAAATAGTCACCTCTCTTGAACCTTCTTTTCATCCACCCTTCTTCTTTTTCTCCATATAGCATAGAAATTGGTGACAACCTCAAAGTCAGTGAATGAATTGAAGCTTAAGGGGCATGTCTCCAACCTTTGATGATCATTCTGGAGTTAAGCCACTAGATTTCAAGCTAGGGGCATACCGATATTAGTATTTGTTCTTTCTCGTGCTTGTAAATACATGAGAATTCATCCAGGTAAAATTTTATCTCTTTTTCGGACCTGTATGGATACACAAAAAAGGAACCCCCTAGAGTCGTCTTTAAGATCTTTTCAGACTCTCTAAACATGAAAATATTGTCGAGTGATCTTACTTCCTTTCACACTCATTAAAAGGTTTGAAAGGGCATCTTTCGAGTGGTAGTTTATCTCTTTTTCGGCCTCGTGAGACTAACATTATGAAAAAGGACAACAATGGAGTCGTCTTTAAGTCATTTTCAGACTCTCTAAATATGAAAAACCACTAAGTTTACCTTCTCTGGACTCGTTAAACAATCATACATTAAAGGGCCCATATGGGACTAAACTCTTACTTCTTCCAGTTCATTAAACAAAGGAAGAGGGACTTACCGAAGGTAAGTTATATTGAGCATGTGTTACCCTCCTCGAGCGCGTTAAATTAAAAAGAAGTACTCATATATCTGGATGGGGGAAAAATTGAAGGAAACAAGCAGAGCAGTTTTTGAGAACATTACTAGTAACTCTTAGAGTCTCCCTTGAACACGACACTTTGTCTTTGCACACATATTAATCCACTGAACCTCTGCACTGAGCCAATCCTCTAAGTTTTTCTTACTCCTTTGGGTCACCCGAAGAAAGTCACAGTATCCACTGCATCATCGTGTTTTGGTCCATGTCATGTTTCTACTGTTGTGCCTCAGTGTTCAAGGGAAGTATATGTCTCGAAAGTCGGCCATCACAAATATCTTGTTTCAATACCTTTGTGATTCCATGTTCTTTTGATCCACCAATTACATCTCTATGTCAATTTCGTGTCATTGATGGGGGATACATTAAGGCCCTCCTGCGAAAAGTCTATCCCTGTTTACCTCAATACATTATCCAGGGATTAGACCTAGAAACCAGTTAGTACCTTGGGACCTTCATGCCTTAATGGTAGGCCTCCTCATGTTCGACAGTGGGTTAACATCATTGACCTCTGATTGGATGATTCCACAAATGTTTGAATTTAGCTCATCTATTCACGTTCGTTGGAATGTACTAAGTACCTTGGGAATCATTGACATCAATGGTGATCTCCCTCGTGCTTGTTAATGGTTCACCTCATTGACCAGTAATCAAGTGGTTTCTGCCATGTACGACATCAAAACATCTATTCGCATGGTTAGATTCATACTACATCGGGATTGGTAAGAAGACCCTGGGTTGAGTCATCACTCTTGTACATACTTTTCCCTGGTTGCGATGGAGTTTTATTTGAACATTGACACATATATTGTTACATAGATCCAATTTGTATTAGTCGTGGCTATGTCTTGTCATCTCATAGCTCCACTATGTATTTTTCGTGGCTGCGACCAGTTCAGGTCATGCGAATATAGATCCACATTGTATCTTCGGTGGCTATATCTCTTTGTCAATATAATTATGGATCCGCAGTGTATTTATGGCAGCCAAACCTTGAAAGTCTCTATCACTCAAGCATAAGTATGCCTGCCTTGGGTTTGAAGCATGTCTTAACATTTGTTTGATGGTCGTGTGCAACTTCTGTCAGGTTCTCTGAGTCTGTACCCTTGCTTGAAAGTCTGCAAAGTGTTTCAGCTATCAGTTCCCATCTTCTAACTTCATAGTTTGGGGGGCAATCTGTTACACCTCAAAATTACTCACTTCGATAGTGTCACAAGTGTCGTCATTACAAGTGTCACATCTTGTCTGCAAGTGTCGCATATTGACCGCAAGTGTTATAAGTGTTGCTAACATCATACTGCCTTATTTCCTATGTCATGCCTCCAACGACATGACAGGGACACTTAGGACACCTCAAAGACTAGTTTTGAAGAGGAGGAATCAGTCTACTAGAAGTACAATCTTTTTGCCATTGAAAGAACCACTCAAAAATGGGTTTTGGAGGCGAGTGCTCCCCTATACACTGTCAAGGAGTGCTAGTGTCCCTTGTACTTATTTGGTGGAGAATTATAACACTCTGATGCCCCTTTTGGGGGATCGTTGCCACTGTCAAGGAGCATTGGTGCCCCTATCCTTCTTTGGGGAAGCGCCATAATGCTCGGGTTCCCCTTTTGGGGGAGCACTACCTTTTCTGGGCGAAATTCGATTTATTGAGAAGAATGAGGTAACGATCCCCTCAATATCTAAAGGTGGTTGGATTAAAATATGATCTCAATCCATGATCTTAGGGAATATCCATAACTAAAGGAGGAAAATCCTCAACTTACCCCAAGGATATCTCAAGTGGTTGGGCCTCACCAAGCCTATATAAGGAGGACGTCTCCTGGTGAAAGGGAGATGGAAATAATTGTGAAGCATCTAACTTATGATCTCATGAGGAAGATGTCATTTGGAGCATCAACATTATGCGTGTGGACTATTTAAGCAAGGGTTCGGACAAGGAGGGCTTGACGAAGCTGTTGCACTCACATCTATGGTTGTAAGTATTCTTCGTTGTTGTTCTCTTTAATACAATCAATGCTTGGCCTGTTTCTTTCAAACTTGTACTCATTCCATATAAGTTTGTATACAGTAGATGGATCTATGTTTTATCTAATCTCAGTAGAGTAGGAAGTTTTTGTACTTTTGTTTGTCTTGCAGGACCTACCAAGGAGTTCAATATCGAGGCTCATCTTGGACCTTTCTGGGACAAACGACGTTCATAAGGTACACACCTTCCTCTTTCTCTTTTGATTCATCATCTTGATTATATCTAAAAGGAAGTCAGTTTCCAGGTTAAGCACCTTCTGTCTTAGAGTTAAGGGTTTATCTCTCAAGAGGAGGTCTACCTGTCCACAGGGAGATTTTCCTACAACACTTACTCGCTTTCATGATTTAGTGGGATCATCCTAACCTCCTCACCTTATCCTCTTCAGCTGATAAAAGGAGAGGAACTCTCATGGAGAAATTTAGTTGGATTTGGATTGGAATTATTATCTTGGTTAGAGTGGCTTTGAGCTTTTCTTTTGTCAAGATAGATGTCATATCTATAGTCTCATAATTATTGGATAAAAAGTCTGTGGGAAGTAAGGAACTATTGGAAGGAACCTTATGACATCAAGGCATCTGGTTGTAATATCTCTTCCTATTATTAATATAATACAGTGGCATGTTTCTTTCCCATAGAATTATCTTTATTTTATTGCATAATTCCTTGATTGTATGCATAGGTTGTCATTGAATATACTCTCTTTGATTTCACTTTGGTTGGTTTGTGTCTCACTACAGGATCAGTATCACAAGAGAACCGGAGAAAAACATGAACAACAAAGACATAAGGAAGCGACATTTAAAGGTATGTCTATCGTCTTTTGTTTAGTAGTAAATTTGATGATTAGAGCCTAGGGAAAGCACCATCTCCTATCGTGTTTTGTTCTAGATTTAGGTGAATCTAGGGGGATTAGTCTATGTCTGCATTCACTAATTTACCCGATAACAACCACGTAGTCTAGAGCGTTGTCATTTTTATCTCCTCTGAAGAGAATAAGTCTCACCCGAAGCGCAACCAAGACGGAAGGATATGGATGTTGGCATGTTTATAGGGAAAGTGTGCTTCTCATTGATGGCAAGATCAGGAGTGTGCAGCGATGGAAAAACAGGAACAATGTAAGCTCATGAGGATTAGTGCAGATTCACATGCAGTGCGTAGGTGTGCACCAGGGACAAGGTTAACTCATTGCCAAAGCTCAAGAGAGATAGCGTACTCAGGATCTTGGACGGATCAAAGGTCGAGGCCTTTGAAACTTAGAAATTATTCCAAGTAAGGAGGATGTGTAAGCTCGGGAGGAGAAGTGACATTGATCATTGGATCCCATTGAGAATTCCCGATGACCGTCAGATCTGAATTCAGATAGGTCGAGCGCACAGATAGAGGACATATCTCGGGTGTTAGATCCGAGCGTGGGGTCTGACCCTCGTTGGATCCAGGAGAACCTCTACATTATTTAAATTGAAAGGTGAAGCAGGCTTACAAAATCCCAAAAGAAGGAGGACCATCCATCTTCAGGCAGGACACGTGGTCACAGATCATCATTTCGCTCACTAAAAGGTCAAAGGAAGGAAGTTGCCTAACCTTCCATCTCACGACATGAGAAATTGCGATAAGATCTAGGCCGTCAGATCTGGAGTAATTATGAAGGACCAACAGCCGTTAGATATGGTGACACTGTAAGGTGGATAAGACCAAGAGTCATCCAACTCTCCAAAACTGTGAAGGAATCATGGTCTTCCATCAAGGACAGTCGTGGATCGTTGGTTCCATAAGACACATGGTGAAAGATCATTGTTTTGCTGACTGGAAAGTCACAAGAGAGAAGTGCTCGTTTGATTGGTGAGTGGTCATATCTCAAGGTCACATCGTCAAAGGCTTAAGGGAAGAATCTAGTGGTGCTAAGCTCCATCTTGGAGTCTCGGCGATCGCGAATTAGAGTATCGAGACCCTTCATCACAGGAATTGTGATATGTGAGATCGCGATGAGATCTGGACGTCGGATCATTCGAGATCTCGATCATTGATCAGGCTCGATGAAGTTCATAAGTTCATGAAATACGAAGCGCCTTTTGGCACAACCTTCGATCACCGCCAGTGGTCACGTGAGGGGAAGAAACTAGCAATGCTAAGCTCCATCTTGGAGTCTCGGTGATCGTAACTTGGAGTGTTGAGACCTTCATCACAGGAATGTTGAATTGAGAAATCACGAAATTCAAATTTTGTTTAGTGCTTGGTCACAGCTAGTAGGCATATGGGATAAACGTAAGACCTAGAAAATTTAATCCAACGGTGCAGGTGAATTTGAATATGATCAGAGGGCTACTGTTTCACTTCACAGTTAATTATTCAGTTACGATTCAGTTAGCAGAACCAAATCATGGTTCTTGGACGGTTGGCATTTCAGTTGCTGAAGCATTGTTGTTCTAGGGTTTTGAGGTGTAACTGAAGTGGTTGTAGTGCATAAAAGAAACACGCAGTGACTGTGCGAGGTTGGTTGTTCTGAATGGAAAAATGAGTTGAACTATAAGAAAGGGAAAATTATAGTATGTGCAGTGTGAGACCAACAATATGCACAGTGTGAGATGGAACTCAGAGATGAGTAATAGATGAGGAATAAACAGAAGTGAGATGCAATTTTTCCTTTTGAGGCTTGAGCGAGCAAAGCAGAGCAAACGTGGAGTGACAGTGAACAACTTGATGAGTAGAACCATGGCATGATGAAGAGAATGTAGAGGGACTGTGCATGGAGGATGAAGAAGGTGCACAGATAGTATAAATATGCAGAACAAAGAAGAGATGGAGGTTGTTGTGGGTGGAATTACACACGGGGAAATAACATGTTGTGGGAAGGAGTTGAAATACATAGAAGAGGGTAATTCATAGAATCAAAATAAGACACAGAACATAAAGCGCAGTATAAGCAAAGAACAAAGATGCATAACTGAGATAGTAAAAGAAGGCTGAGGTGAACTTGTAAAGAAAAGAAGAAGATCAAAAAGCGCAAGAAGATGCAGGCAGAGAGACACTAATACAGGACAACAGAGTAGCATAGTAGAACAGTGATAATCCTGGTAACCAATGACAACTATTGAATCACTGTAATAAATTTCAGTAGAAAATATTTATAATCAGGGTGGTAGGGAGGTGCTAGGGAGGACTAGTGTCCTCAGAGGTTCAAGTGGGTGCTTGAACACAAGGAGTTGTAGCTTCCATCTGGTTGCATCCAGAAAAGATAAGGTGGCATGGTGGTGCAAGCGAGAACTATTGTTCTCTGTTATACAGGTTGGTGCCTGTGTGACTGGAAGTTGGTGCTTCCATCCAGTTGATGCTGGAACACTCAGGGAGTTGGTGCTTCCTTCTAGTGGGTGCTAGAGAAACCATAGAGTTGGTTCTCTCAAACAAGTTGGTTCTTGTATAAGTGGAAGTAGGTGCTTCCATCCAGTCGGTGCTGGAACACTCAGGGATTTGGTGCTTCCTTCTAGTCGGTGCTAGAGAAAACCGAGAGTTGGTGCTCTCAACAAGTTGCAGCTTGAAAAATAGAGGTTATATCCTCACAATGAGTTGGAGCTCATATGTATGATAATGTACAGAATGTAAATATTACTTATCATACCAAGAAGAAGAGGTTTTTACCCTTTATGGGTTTCCTTAGGAAATATCTGTCTCTGTATATTTCATATGTGTGACTGATTTCGAATGTTCTATTGCTTACCTCTCTGCATTATTTTGATTGTCATTGAGTGCTATTTAAAGAGTTTAAAATAAGCATAATTGTTTAAGCACGGTAATAACTGATTCACGCCCCCCCCCCTCTCAGTTGTCCAACAATTGGTATCAGAGCGGGTTCCTTTTATCTAAAGGTAGATCTATAAGCTTAAACATGACAAGTCATGAAGGGACTTCAGCCACTAGGCCTCGTTTGTTTGATGGAACAAAAAATTCCTTCTGGAAGGTTAGAATGAGAACATACCTAATGGCATTAGGTGTTGATGTTTGGGATGTAGTAGAGATTGGATACATAAATCCTGTTGTGCTATCTTCCAAGGATGATAAGTTAGAATTTAGATTTAATGCTAAGGGAATGAATGCTATCTTGAATGGACTTGAAGAAGCCAAGTTTGTAAAGGTGATGCATCTTCAAACTGCCAAAGAAATGTGGGACAAACTCATTAGCAGTTATGAAGGTAATGAGAAGCTAAAAGATGCCAAGCCTCAAACCTACAGAGTACAGTTTGAAAAGCTACAGATGAAAGAAGATGAAACCATTGAGACGTATTTTTTGAGAGTTGAAGAACTAGTAAATGCAATGAAAGCACTTGGTGAAAAAATTGAGGAACCCTCTTTAGTTC
>SNQJ01S0124620.1:26579-42415 GCA_010110895.2 Picea sitchensis | reverse complement strand
GTCCAATAGTCAAAATGAAATTAAAGTACCATCATCAAATTTAGAAATCATATTTTTTATGGGAGGTTGTCCTCCTTTGCTCACTTCCTTCTGATGAAATCACCCTGCACATTTGTAAATCTTCCTTGGTAGGTTTTCTATTTTCATTTGTAGACACCTTAGGGTGCATATCACCAAAGGTGATTTTTCTTACTTCATCGGGTTTGAGGGAAGAGACTTAATTGTATAGGAGGCATCTGAGGAATCCAAACTAATTGAGATTGCATGTCGCTTTCCTTTTCTTGGTTCAGGCTCTAGAGTTAAGGCATTAAACTTCTTGGGTATTCGAGTAGAGTGTACTTGTGAAGCTATTGAAGCAATTTGTTGGATTAGCTGCTCATAATGAAGTGGTGGGGGTAATAGTAATGAAACGATGGGTCAACCACTGAAACAAGGTGGAGAATTGGGAACCATATTATTCCAACCATAATTAGCTTGGGGTTTTGTTTGCATAGACACATGAGGTTGTACATAAATTCCATAAATGTTGGGGTGAGGTTGCAAAGGTGCACTAGGTGTGAGGAAGTGAAAATGTCTTTAATTAAACTAGATTTAGAAAACCATTTTGTAGGAGTTGGTTGAACTCCTCGGAATCAACATCAAAGTGGATAAAAACCTGAGCGTTTTGTTTCTACCCCTTGTAACCTACATTTTTTTCCTTTGTTCCAATTTCCTCTATTGCCCTTGTTATTGGAATGATTGCTTACACAACTCAAGAAGCTCATCTAGATGATCATAAAGACTAAGTTAGTATATACAACTCACCAATAGTAAAACATCAAATATTATCTTGCATAATATATATAATCTAATGATGGCTCCTAGGATTACTTGACAATCAAGCATACCAAAGTAGTAAATGAAAGTGTGAGGGGAAAAGGGACGGAGACAAAGAAGAATTCTGTAATATTCTTTGCATTTATAAATGTTTTTCAAAACTATGCATCACTTATATCTCCACAAACTAATACTTACTACTTACTTAGAACATGGGACAAATAGTGAATTTGAGAGAGATGGAAGCCGGTTTGTAATGTATGTAAAATGAAATCAAATGATAGAAATGTATGGTGCATGTTCATAATCCAAATATGTTAGTCTACCCATATTCTTTCCATAGTCTTTATATCCATGGTTTACAACAACCAAGATTCAAGCCATATAAGTAAAACTACCAACACATATTCTTTTTTGTAATCATTATCTATTTATACAACAAGGGGGAAATGAAGATTTAAATGATGTATGGTTTGGACTTCATGGAATAATTCTTGGAAAGTGAAACAATGAGGGGTTTGGTCATGTATGTATAATAAGAGACAAACAAAAGCTCTTTATATCTTTGACTACAATCATATATTTTTCATTTTAAACTTATACAACAAAATGATTGTAATCAATAGAGGTCTCTTACCTCTATAAATACCAATCATGTCAATTCAATTTCATAAATGCTAGGTTTATAATGAAACTTCAATATGTAAGTATTCCAACATAGCCTGTTTTAGATTCAAATTCCGTGTAATGACAAATACCTTATCAAATATACATTTGAAAGCATGTATTTCTTCATACCCATCATCAATCTTTTAGACAAATCGATCATAAGACCAACTCAACAAATAAGTGAAGCATTAATGCTTTAATTCGAAACCATGCATTGGTTGAGTGTAGGGGCTCCACATTGGATTATCTCAAAAGAATAATGTGAGTGTGAGCAAGCACAAGTGATATTATATATATCTAAGTCTTTTATCATAGAGTCTTGAACCATGCATGTGAACCATGTTTTTTTTTAGATTCAATCATTTTCCATCCAAAATCCAAATCACACTACAAATAACATAGCTATGTACACAAGCAAGGCTTGAAAACAACTCAGGAAACATATCGAGTCTCCTATATGTATGCAGTAGATTTAGATCCAACAAACCATAATATCAATTTTTGAATTTGTATGTAAAATATCTTAAACCATGTTTGTTATTCCAAGAGCGTGCGTTCAAGTCCAACTTGAAAGAGGTTGGAATATGCGCTGGAAACCAAACTTCTAACAAAATTAATTTAAAACTCGATGAAAAGAGAATTTATTATGAGACTATTAAGTTGAGGTTTCAAATCCAATCTCTAGTTTGACAAGAGCAAGTGCATGCAACTTCAAACTCAGAGTCACCAAGACTATGGGCAAACAAAACGTGTTTGGGAGTATAAAATATACCAAATAAGCTCTGACTGATAAAACCTCAGGTTTTATGTGTATGGGTTTTAATTCTCAATGAACCCAACAAAATATTTTCAATTACTCATCTCCAGTCAACAAACAACTGAGAAAAACTTTGATATTCAAATAGAATGTCACTTGTCAAACTATGATTATGCAAAACCAAAATAACACCAAGACAATTCGAATCTGGGTCGTTTTCCATAGAAACTCAACTCGGGTATTTCCATAATAAACAAAACTGACGGCTTGTAGCGAAAAAGATGGAAAATAAGTGATTTAATGTAAAAGTTACTAGCTACAAAGATTTATTTCAAAAATTTTCAACAAAATGAAAGAGCAAGGGAGACAAATATACTCAAAATCAGTACAAACAGAGCCACCATAAATTATAATTGCAAAAAAATCATATATTTGATGGATAAACAAGTTGGAATTTGCATACATGTAACCAAGTGCTTTAAATACTTGCCAAAATAGGTGTAGCCAGTTATCAAACCACCAAGGTCGAACTTTCTTACCAGGTTCAGGTTGTAACTTCTCTCAAGAGTAATGAAAAATGATATGTTGAACTTTAAAAATGAGGTTAGTATACAAAGGGTGGTGGGTTAATGCCCACGTCCTTGTGAATTGAATGCACAAATTTCCTCACGTTAACCCAAATCCTAATTCTTCCAAACCCTTGCCACATCATATTTTCACTTTCGAATGAGTGTTATAACAACCAATCAAAAAAAAGACTGAATGCCAAGTATGCAGGAGATATCGTGCCATATCCATGTGTATCACATCACAAATTGTCATATCATCATAACCACTGAATGATGTCTCATATCAACAACTAGGGTTTATACATACATATGTATGCCATTAAAACCTCATTCAAAACTTATAACAATTGTAATCCATTCATATATGTCAGTTTTTGTACCCAGCATTATAACATAAACCAAAGCTCGAATGGAAGCCCAAATAACACTTCATATTATTAACCACAAAGCTCATATACATGTACCACATGTTATATGAATTTTGATACTCCAACCTTTGAATTATATCATATCAGACAACATTGTAACATGAAGCTCAAAAATAACCATTAATCATATATAATATATGTTTGTTGCCATGTATCCATTGTTACTTGTAATATATGCTCTCAAATTCTAGACATGGAATGTGATGAGACTTAGGAGAATATAACACCTTTTAAATAAATAAAAAATCATTCTTTATGGCCATAACACATAAGTGCCCCAAAGACATAATCACAATGTAATGATACTTCTTGAGCACAGGTGTATGCAGTATGATGAACTCTTAAATTTTTTAATGAGCATAGCTTCAATCTTTCATATGCAACCAAGTTAAAGTAGACCTCATAATCAAGTTGGAGAAATGAGAATATCGTCATGCATATTGTAAATGCAGACAATCTTTTGACCTTTTCATGCATGTGTTGTCATTCTAGGAATATTTGAAAACAAACTCTTCATGTGTTTTCTCTTATAAGGGGTACCACCTACTAATCATATATATCATAAAAAGTTTTTAGTATGCCTTGCAACCATTTATAGGCTATATAACTAGTGGCAAGTTTATGAGTCAACGTGGCTGCCTCACATAGTAAAATCACTGAGAACCATGCTCGTGACTTCACCATCCAACTCTGTTCACAATGTGAGACAAAGAACAAAGTGATTCTGTAGCACACATAATTAAAGCATTCTTTTCAAAACTAAATGAAACACACAACGATACGAAACCAAATATAATCTATCATATAGTCTAACCTACTTAATCTGAATCAGACCCTTAAATTTACAACAGTGAATCAGCAATATCCTCAGCCCGACTTGAAACAATGACATTGAGAATCATATCCACAACTTAGCATGAGCTCTGTGTACTAAGCATTGGATGAGAATAGGTTGATTATGTAGCATAATCTAAAACACGCGGAAATGAAGCACACCGAAAATCATAACCAATACCATCACAACAAAATAGAGTTAACCAACGAATATAATTGAGACTAACTACCACATACAAAAATAACACAATGCCTTACCTTAAGTGGGCTCCCTTAAGTTTTGGCATGTGCTTGCGCTCACAAAGTGACTAGTTCATGTTGAATTACTAGTTCATATTGATTTACTTGTTTTAATAATTATTTTTTAGCAGAACTTGGAAATTTGTATTATATAAAAGGTTGCAATGGAGGGTAAACGACGAGATTACAAAAATTGCTAGCCTTAGATTTCAATCAAAATTGCCAACTCATTATCTACCAAAAATATAGAATACTTATGTCCACAAGAACTACATCATAGTATTTCTTACATGTATATTTTATGAAAAAACTCCTAGGATTCTAATTACTTTTTAAAACATAACATTTAACAAAATGCATGGTGACTATTTACATCTTCTAGCCCCATATTGGTTGGATGAGATTCCTAGTTGCTAATATCCATGTCTTCAAACATCTAATGCAAAATGGCATCCTCCTTAATCTCCAGATGAACAAAGTTTGTAGACATTTTGAAATTTGAGGTCATTGACTAAAAACTTTTACTTAAATTGAGAACCAAATTTCTAAGCAAATTACACTCTACTTCCAGGGAATTAATTTGTTGTTTCTGCTAAGCTAGATTATTCATGATTATGGAATCTCGAGTAGATCATTGGTGTTAATTCTCATGGACATTTGAAGTAACTATGACCATGAAACTAGAACACTAGATAAACCTCACTGCTCACCCAATCTGACAGAATAATCGAGTCACTTGATGCATTGAAAGGACCCAAAGAGATGTAGAATAAAAACACCAAAATCCCTTGAAAAATGTGTCCCAAACACCAATAATAGAGATACCCTTGAATTTCACCACCGAAGAAACAATATCATAAGCACCTTGAACAATCTAGAAAAGGATCGGATGCTTGGGGTCAAGAATGCAACAAAGATTCAAAAACCAACAAGAGATTTCAACACACATAAAACCAAATTCTAGAGGCTAGAGCGTGGTAGCCTAAACCAAAATCCTGTGGGCATAAAATTCAATGTACAATCCACAAAGAAAGGGAGGTTCTTAATAGTTTGACACCGTTATTTTATCCTTTAGAGTGCATCTCCAACTCAAATTCCAGTATCCCACTACTGTAACAATAAACCTCATCACAACATTCAAAGGATAGGCCAAAATTGAGAATGAGCATGCAAAGAGTTGATACACATGTCACATTGTATCCCCTCACCTCATATGCAATCCATAGTGTTTGATGATCAAACATGTGGTTCATAAATGAGAGGATACATGCCATGATTTGTGTAATGTGCTTGGTTATGGAAATGGATGGTAATATGATCTTGTGGGACCTGGAAAAATGAGATCTTTTGAAAACTACTAGCTTCCATATGAGATCGAGATATAATGAAGGCAATTCTACTATAAAAAGAGGAGGATTTAAATAACATCAGATTAATAGTTAAGCTTAAATCCTCGATAATTGTCAAACTCTTAATTTTGAATTCAATTTCTAGGGGTAAATCCTAAAAGAGTGCATAAAATTTTGCTTGATTATTCAAGGATTCGTCGATACCCCATGCAAACTTCATTTCTTATTTTCCTCCGGGATTGAGAATAATCCCCCTTCATCTGCCACCCATGATTTACTTACTTGTTCAATGATGAAAAACAAAAGAAATAATAAAATTTGTAATGTATTGATCATATTAACTTAAATTATCTATTATATTTTATTTTCTTGTTTTCATGTTAAATAATATTATTAAAGTATAATTTTAAAATGTATCTACATATTTAAAATAATATTAATAAAAATATAACTTAAGTTTTCTACCATGTTTTTATTTATTTGATTGTCGTAGTATTTCAAATAACATTATTAAAAATATGACATTAAAAAGAGACGAGACACATACATGTTTTTCACAATTTGTCCATCCCATCCTTAAATAACTTTAAAAGAATTAACAATGATAAAAAACAAACACGTGGACTTCATAACCCATAGTTGATGAATAAACTCTAATCAATAATGCTTACACTACTTTTAGACTTTGGTGATAAGGGGCCAAGGCTAGGACTGTAGCATTCAATTCATCATTGATCATCAATTAGTTAGCATTTGACTACACATATTTTCCTGCTATCCAATGTTTTACATAAACCAAACTAAATAATATTTTTATAATATTTAAATTGCTTTTATAAAATGTTATTATTCTAACAAGTTCAAAGTCTTGTCGTCGAGATCTATCACAATTAGATAACCTAAATTTTAAGTTTGGCTAATCTATCACAATTAGATAACCTAAATTTTAAGTTTGGCTAACAAGTTCGAAGACTTATTGGGACACAATGCAATTTTTTTATTCTTACATAACCTAAGTTTTAAGTTTTTTAGCTTTTACTTTGTCAATGTTTTTTTTTTTTTTTGTAAATNGTGAATCTATATTGCTTTATAAGGTTATAATACAAAACTGATGCATGCAATCCCAGTATCTTCCTGAACGGAAACTAGATTTCGGGTCCCTAGAATGCAGTGTCTTAAAATAAACAAGATGTGCCTGGGTCGCCACCACAAGAAACCAACCCAAGCTACCATAATCCAGTCTAAAAACTTCATCAAAAGAAATAAAAAAGTCTAAACATAGTGGGGTTAGCTCCTACTTTGAGAGACATGATCTGGGCGGGTCCTGCGCTAGTCTAGGTTGATGGGGTGCTCTTCATCCCCTTCATGTTGTGTCGTGTCCTCCTCCCTCTGTTCCACCAGACGTAGCTTTCTGATGCATGTTGGGGTTCCATTTATGTCGGTTGGAGTGATATCTATATGGTGGATGTAGCGTAGATAGAGATGAAATTGCCCTGCCATCTGCTCTAGTTTCTCCTGTTGTCTTTTCTGGTCCTCCACCAACCTTTTTACCCTCGCCTCCAGGTTACTGAGGAGGTTGAGAATTCTTGTGTGGTCTTTCTTATTCTCTTTGGTTTTCATCCTGTTGGTCTCCCCCTGGTCCGCACACATATTACCTATCATTATTTTGGTTCTCCACGCTTCCTCCATTGTCCTATGGTAGAGGGTTATCCTTGGTTATGTGGCTCTGGGGTCCTATATTCCCCCTGCTTCCCGGGTTAGTGTTGACCAGACTTTTCCCATGCGGGCATTGTTGATTTCGCCCTCCCATCTTTTAATGATCGTCTTCCCCTTGGTGTCTACCTTCGTGAGGAAAGTGCTCTTTGCTTCCTTGGACGCCTGTTTGATTCTTGTCCTTCGTCGGGTGCTTTGTGGAGGTTCCTTCCCCTGGGGGCCTCTCTTGTTGCTGGTTTTCTTCATGCGTACCATATTCACTTGCAGGTGGTGGTTCTTATGTTGGGTTCTTTCCCTGTTCCTCTTCACCTCCTTCTAGTAAGTAAGGTAGCCCCTGTAATTGTGATTCCTCGTTCTGTGGTAAGTTTTGGTGTCCCTGCCTTTATGGAGCCAACCCAACTATGGTTCTGTCCTTGCAATCATGGCCTGCTCCTCAAGGTGGTCCTGCCCATCAGTATCTTCTATTCCAGAGCGTGTGCACTTGATGACCTTGTCGTTATCCTTGCGCCAATGATTTCCCTTTCTCGTTGTACACCATCCCTTTTCCCGTCCCATCTTGATACTTAGGTGAGGTGTGCTCCAACTTGGCCCTGGTGCAACCTGTCGTCCTTTGTCCTTTGTCGCCTGCGAGTTATCTCTTCTTCTTTCTAATGGGTAACTTCTATACTTCTTTTTATTGATGGAACCGTGGTGTCGTACCTTTGCCTGATGTGTGATCTGCGTCTACATTTGTAACCTTATTTGATTGGTGGGCCATCAGATTCTGTCTGGGACCTATGTGTCCTTCAGTGTCTGCTGCACCTCCATTCTTGCCATAATATTCCATACTACTCATGTTGTCCCAGTCCTTTACCGCAAGTTGAGTGCAATCTGCCCGAAATTGACCTTATGGGATGTTGCACCTGATTGTGTCAAGTTCTGGACCTTCGTTCTCGACCCCCTCATTTGTTATTCTGTCTTTCAGTCCATTTGTTGATCTCCTCACCCAACGCAACTCCATAGTGATCCTTGTCCGCAAGTGCTCCTGGATTTCTTTCAGTAGGTAGGCTAATCGCCAGTGCCTCTGGATTTTACCTATTTTGGTACCGTTTTGGAGTTTTCTCACTATGTTGATGACTAGCGTGGAGTCTCCTTCCACTATGGTGGTCGTCATCCCCTCCCAGTTGAGAATCTTCAGGCCTGTCTTCGGGGCTCCGAATTCTGCAGCGTTATTGGTTGAGTTGCCCATGCTTCCCGCATACAGTCGTATGATGTTCCCTTGACTATCACTGATTACTCCTCCCAAACCTGTTCTTCCTAGGTTTCCTTTCGCCGCCCCATCGAAATTTAACTTTAGGGGGCCTGAAGGTGGCAGTTTCCAGTTGCGTTCCCCTACTTGGAGTTGTGGCTGCTATCTGTTTAGATTGGGTTTGCGCCCCCTAGTAGTTGGAAAACCTCTAGGACTCGGGAGTCCTGATCAGTGGGTTGCGCTCTACCCTCCTAATAGTTGTGGCTCATCACCATATTGCATATCATGGAGGTTATTGTTTCCTTGATCTTTCTTTACGACCAACTTTGGTTTCTAAAAATGCGCAGGTTCCTTTCCTTCCATATCGACCATATGATCATTCCTGGGGTGAGGGTCCAACAGAGGTTCACCTCTTCTTGGTCATTGTAGTTTTCTCTCCAGAGCTTGATTGTTGTGGTAATGTTACCATGGATCCTGTCGGACTGGAGGAAGATACTTGCTGCCCAGTCCCACAATTCTGTAGTGTAGGCGCAGCCGTCGAGGAGATGGTTGATTGTTTCTTTCTAAGTTTGACAAAGATGACACCTTGATGGACTGGTGAAACCTCTTTTTGTTAGGTTATCCCAAGTTAGGATGTGGTTGTGTAATATTAGCCACTGAAAGATTTTAATCTTTGGCCATTGGGGGCTGTTCCAGAGCTTATCCTAGTGTTGCGCTAGGTTGTCTTGTTCTGGGTCCGCCATATAGTGCCAGACTTCTTTTAGGTTGAATTCCCCTCCATCCTTTTTTCCCCACCTCAACTGGTCCTCTCCTTCCGTGATTGTTATTTTTCGTCTGCCCAGTTCCTCCTCCACCTCTTTTATTGTTGTTGCGGGTATCTCATTGTTTTGAGGATTAATCTTGTCCCAAATTCTCCATTTTTTGCGGTCCGTTTCTTGCTGGCAGTATTGATAGACATTAATTTTTCCTTGTGTGATGAGGTCCTGTTGGAGTATGCCTCTATCAGGGTCTTCCATCTTTGGTTCCTATTGCCAAGCGTCCTCCCATAATCTAGTTGTTCTTCCACTCCTGATTTCCCAAAAGTTGTGTGTCTGAATCCATGCTTTGTTGCGGCAGGCTAAGTTCCGAATGGCTGAGTCTTCCCTGGTTCCTCCAAAGCAGATTCTGTCCTGGTCACGACTGTCCAGTGCATACTTTTCTTTCCATAGATTTACCCAAGGTGTTCTAGTTTCTTTGATCCACTGCCACCAGAGTTTCACCCCATATGCATTGTTGGTCGTTTGTGGATCTTGTATCCCCAAGCCTCCTTTTCTTTTGGGCCTACAGTTTACTTTGTCAATGTTAGTGCATTAACACTTATGCTTTGTTTGTGCACCACCTTAAGAAAATTTCAATGCACTAACATGCGTAGCTCCATAGCTCTAGCTAACAAGAGTTATACAACCATCGCCATGTGGACCATAGATTTTTTCAAAAGACTTACATGACAATCATGCCTCAATATTTCCTCTGCTAACTGACTCATCGAACTTCAGTGTTGATACCATGAAGGTACTTCAAGGAAATGGACTATTTGAAGAAATGGGAAGTGAAGTGAAGTTGGAGAAATGAGAATATTGTCATGCATATTGTAAATGTAGACAATCTTTCGACCTTTCCATGCATGTGTTGTCATTCTAGGAATATTTGAAAACAAACGCTTCACTTGTTTTATCTTATAGGGGGTCCCACCTACTAATCATTTATATCATAAAAAGTTTTTAGTATGCCTTGCAACCATTTGCATATTATATAACTAGTGGTGAGTTTGTGAGTCAACATGTGCCACCTCACATAGTAAAATCATTGAGAACCATGCTCATGACTTCACCATCCAACTCTGTTCACAATGTGAGACCAAGAACAAAGTGATTCTGTAGCACACTAATCTTATAACATTCTTTTCAAGAAACTAAAATGAAACACACAACATTTTGAAGCATATATAATCTATCATATGATCTAACCTACTTTAATCCGAATAGAACCATAAATTTATAACAATAGAATCAACAATATCCTCAACCCCTAACTTGGTTAATGACACTGAGAATCATATCCATAACTTAACATGAGCTCTGTGTACTAAGCATTGGACGAGAATAGGTTGATTATGTAGCATAATCTACAACACACTGAAATGAAGCACACCGGAAAGCATAACCAATACCATCACAACAAAATAGAGTTAACCAACGAATAGAATTGAGACTAACTACCACATAAAAGAATACCGCAATGCCTTACCTTAAGTGGGCTCCCTTAAGGTTTGGCATGTGATTGCTCTCACAAAGTGACCAGAACAATGTTATGTTGAAATCCCACACATAAAATCAAGGCGGTATATTGAGTTTACAAACCAAAATTACAGAGCAATTATTTCTAGCATAAGTTTGATTCTAAAAATGATCTTCCTTTATGAGGCAATTACACACATACATATACATGAGAAGAGGGCCCTCCTACTCCATAAATGGAGTGACATGCCCCTCAAAATTCAATACCAACTCTAACAAAACATATAATTGAAAACTATGAAAATAATTTGATTGGTTTTGAGGAACGATTGATTTCAACGACTACCCATTCATGCAATCCTTGGCTAACCAAGTCATCAAAAATCCTCTGCACCCTTTGAACAATTCGACTGCAACTAGTGGTAACCCGTTGCTCCAATTGTTATCACAAATACGAAATTATGCAATGATGCAACTTCATGCTCCATTCAACCTATAGGATTATGTGGAATTAAACCACAAGCGCGTTGATGCACTACTGTTGGCAATTTCAACGAGATCCTTATAGCCATGTATGCGATCAAACCCTTATCACGATGAATCCCTTTGATTTGAACTCTTATAATGATTTCATATCACATATTCATTGATATATTTTTAATACCCTCGATATTTGAGAGAACCACTTTTTCTCATTTATGAATTCAAAGGTAGGGTTTGAAGGTTAATCCCTTGTGCATGTGTAGGAGGTATGATCAAGACTAACTCGTGTTGACCTGTAAATAGCGATCATTCTCATAGTAGTTTGAGCTATCAAGGCCCTTGTGATCATAACATGGATGCATGTGTGTGTGTGCAATAATTCAAACAATCTCCAAACACACCTTAACTCTAACTATAAAAATAAAAGAAGAGAATAAATGGCAAATATATATATATATACCTTGAGCAAAATCACGTTAAGGTAAGGGAATGAGTCTTAACCAAAATGGAAAGAGGAAAAATGGATATGTGTTAGAGGAAAAAAGAGAGTGCTTTTGTAACAAAAAGATTTCAAAATAACAGTTCATCACCTTCACTGATAAACAATTATAGCAAAAATACCAAAATATATTGTTTAAGACTAATTTTAGGATTAGTAAACGAGCTCAACTTCCACGAGATATATCTCATAGATTATAATGATTCAAATTCTGAAACATTTTGTCACATGTAAATTCATTATGTCTCCTCAGGATTATGAAAATTCAGAGTCTAAAACTTGTTAGAAAAAAAATTATAGCGAAAATGTCAAGCTCACTCTTTTAAAACTAATTTCGGGATTAGTCACAAGCCTTGGATTACATGGACTATATATATGAAAGTATAGCAAACTATAATATGAAATTTGGATCACCTATACTAGGGGGTGTCTCCTCGGTCTCCACAAAATTTCAGTGTCTAAAACCTCATAGAAAATAAGTTATAGTGAAAATTCTAAGATGGCTCATTTAAAATTGAATTCAAGATGAGTCAAAAACCCTATGTTCGACAAGGTGTATCTCCAAAAATATAACGACTCATAACCTGGAATTTTTACCACATGTACCTTGATATGTCTTCTAAGTAACCTCCAATTTTCGTTGTCTTGAGAATCCTAGAAAAAAAAAACTATAGCAAAAATGCCAAGATGACTCGCTTGAAGAAGAAAAACCCTAGGATCAGTGCTCTGATACCAAATGTTATGATCTGATGCCTTAAAAATGATAAGAAGTCAACAAATACAATCCACTTTGAGGGGGAAACCTCCTTTTACAATCTATCCAATTCAAAATGCAATATGAGATGTGATAAGATGATCCTAAGACTAGGTCTCCTTCGTATGTATATAGGAGACAAATGGTACAATTATAATGAAAGGGTGCAATGAAGGGTTATGGCCTACATTCAAATATAACACTAGAAATGTAATAATTCAATATTTAGGGCTTAATAAGGGGTTCTATACATAACATGAGGATTTGTCTAGGGCTTAACAAAACACATGCAAAATAATATAATTATGCAAATTTTAAATGATATTTTTATTAATTTATAGTTTCATCTTTATTTTTTAACTAATTCTTTATTCTGTAGGGTATTTCTAGCAACATCAAAATCKRAAAATTAGAAGTCAAATTAAAACCCAAATTTACTTTTAAATGTTGGATTTATAAGGTCTTCTCATTATAATTAGTTCATAATTGCAATAAACAAATTAAAAGGAGGCTAATGASCAATATTGTTCTTGTTATTCCCYCGTTACTAAAGAGTATTAAGTATTATAAGGAGTTCATGTTGATTTACTAGTTCATATTGATTTACTTGTTTAATAATTATTTTTTAACAGAACCTTGGAGAATTTGTATTATATAAAAGGTTGCAATGGAGGGTAAACGATGAGATTACAAAAATTGCTAGCCTTAGATTTCATGCAAAATTGCCAGCTCATTATCTACCAAAAATATAAAATACTTATGTCCACAAGAACTACATCCTAGTATTTCTTACATGTATATTTTATGAAAAAACTCCTAGGATTCTAATTACTTTTTAAAACATAACATTTAACGAAATACATGGTGATTATTTGCATCTTCTAGCCCCATATTGGTTGGATGAGATTCCTAGTTGCTAATATCCATGTCTTCAAACATCTAATGCATAATGCCATCCTCCTTAATCTCCAGATGAACAAAGTTTGTAGACATTCTGAAATTTGAGGTCATTGACTAAAAACTTTTACTTAAATTGAGAACCAAATTTCTAAGCAAATTACACTCTGCTTCTAGGGAATTAATTTGTTGTTTATGCTAAGCTAGATTATTCATGATTATGGAATCTTGAGTAGAACATTGGTGTTAATTCTCATGGACATTTGAAGTAACTATGACCATGAAACTAGAACACTAGATAAACCTTGCTGCTCACCCGATCTGATAGAAGAATCGAGTCACTCAATGCACTGAAAGGACCCAAAGAGATCTAGAATGAAAACACCAAAACCCCTTGAAAATGTGTCCCAACAACCAATAAGAGAGACACCCTTGAATTTCACTCCCAAAGAAACAATATCACAAGCACCTTGAACAACCTAGAAAAGGATCGGATGCTTGGGGTCAAGAATTCAACAAAGATTCAAAAACCAATAAGATATTTCAACACACATAAAACCAAATTCTAGAGGCCAGAGCATGGTAGCCTAAACCAAAATCCCATGGGAATAAATTTCAATGGACAATCCACAAAGAAAGGGAGGTTCTTAATAGTTTGACACCCTTGTTCTAGCCGTTAGAGTGTACCTCCAACTCAAATTCCAGTATCCCACCACCGTAACAATAAACCTCATCACAACATTCAAAGGATAGGCCAAAATTGAGAATGAACATGCAAAGAGTTGATACACATGTCACATTGTATCCCCTCACCTCATATGCAATCCATAGTGTTTGATGATCAAACATGTGGTTCATAAATGAGATGATACATGCTATGATTTGTGTAATGTGCTTGGTTATGGAAATGGATGGTAATATGATCTTGTGGGACCTGAAAAAATGATATCTTTTAAAAACTACTAGCTTCCATATGAGATCGAGCTATAATGAAGGCAATTCTGTTATAAAAAGAGGAGGATTTCAATAACATCAGATTAATAATTAAGCTTAAATCCTCGATAATTGTCAAACTCTTAATTCTGAATTCAATTACTAGGAGCAAATCCTAAAAGAATGCATAAGATTTCGCTTGATTATTCAAGGATTCGTCGATACCCCGTGCAAAGTTCATTTCTTGTTTTCCTCCGAGATCGAGAATAATCCCCCTGCATCTGCCACCCATGATTTACTTACTTGTTCAATGATGAAAAACAAAAAAAGAAAAAAGAAAAAAATAATAATAAAATTCTTGATGTATTGATCATATTAACTTAAATTATCTATTACAATTTATTTTCTTGTTTTCCATTTTAAATAATATTATTAAAATATAATTTAAATTATCTATCATATTTAAATAATATTAATAAAAATATAACTTAAGTTTTCTACCATATTTTTATTTATTTGATTGTCATGGTATCTCAAATAACATTATTAAAAATATGACATTAAAAAGAGATGAGACACATACATGTTTTTTCACAAATTTTCCATCCCATCCTTAAATAACTTTAAAAGAATTAACAATGATAAAAAACAAACAAGTGGACTTCATAACCCATAGTAGATGAATAAAGTCTAATCAATAATGCTTACACTACTTTTAGACTTTGGTGATAAGGTGCGAAGGTTACGATTGTAGCATTCAATTCAGCATTGATCATTTGACTACAAATATTTTCCTGTTATCCAATGTTGTACATAAATCAAATTAAATAATATTTTTTTATAATATTTAAATTGTTTTTATAAAACATGTTATTGGTTAACAAGTTCACAGTTTTATTATCAAGATCTATCACTATACAATTAGATAACCTAAGTTTTAAGTTTGGCTAACAAGTTCGAAGATTTATTGAGACACAAAGTAGTTTTTTAATTCTTACATAACCTAAGTTTTAAGTTTGTTAGCTTTTACTTTGTCAATGTTAGTGCATTAACACTTCTGCTTTGCCATGCACTGCCTCTGCTTCGTCAGTGCACCGCCTTAAGCAAATTTCAATGCACTAACATCCATAACTCCCTAAAAAGAGTTATACAACCATCACCATGTGAACCATAGATTTTTCAGAAGGCTTACATGACAATCATGCCTCAATCTTTCCTCTAATAACTGTCTCACCGATTTCAACACTAATACCACAAAAGTACTTCCAGGAAATGGATTATTCGAAGAAATGGGAAGTGAAGTGACTCGAGGCAGCCAATAGTTATGTAGCAGGGAAGTCATTCAATGGAAATTCAACCAATGAAGCATGCATCTGAGCCACCATTGACAA
>SNQJ01S0124620.1:10501-23723 GCA_010110895.2 Picea sitchensis | reverse complement strand
TTTTACTATGTGAGGTGGCACATGTTGACTCACAAACTCACCACTAGTTATATAATATGCAAATGGTTGCAAGGCATACTAAAAACTTTTTATGATATAAATGATTAGTAGGTGGGACCCCCTATAAGATAAAACAAGTGAAGAGTTTGTTTTCAAATATTCCTAGAATGAAAACACATGCATGGAAAGGTCAAAAGATTGTCTACATTTACAATATGCATGACAATATTCTCATTTCTCCAACTTCACTTCATTTCCCATTTCTTCGAATAGTCCATTTCCTGGAAGTACCTTCGTGGTATCAACACTGAAGTTGATGAGTCAGTTAGCAGAGGAAATATTGAGGCATGATTGTCATGTAAGTCTTTTGAAAAAATCTATGGTCCACATGGCGATGGTTGTATAGCTCTTGTTAGCTAGAGCTATGGAGCTACGCATGTTAGTGCATTGAAATTTTCTTAAGGTGGTGTACAGACAAATCATAAGTGTTAATGCACTAACATTGACAAAGTAAATTGTAGGCCCAAAAGCAAAGGAGGCTTGGGGCTACAAGATCCACAAACGACCAACAATGCATATGGGGCGAAACTCTGGTGGCAGTGGGTCAAAGAAACTGGAACACCTTGGGTAAATCTATGGAAAGCAAAGTATGCACTGGACAGCCGTGACCAGGACAGAATCTGCTTTGGAGGAACCAGGGAAGACTCAGCCATTTGGAACCTAGCCTGGCACAACAAAGCATGGATTCAGACACACAACTTTTGGGAAATCGAGAATGGCAGAACAACCAGATTATGGGAGGACGCTTGGCAATAGGAACCAAAGATGGAAGACCTTGATAGAGGCATACTCCAACAGGACCTCATCACACAAGGAAAAATCAACGTCTATCAATACTGGCAGCAAGAAACGGACCGCAAAAAATGGAGAATTTGGGACAAGATTAATCCTCAGAACAATGAGATACCCGCAACAACAATAAAAGAGGTGGAGGAGGAACTAGGCAGACAAAAAATAACAGTCACGGAAGGAGAGGACCAATTGAGGTGGGGCAAAAAGGATGGAGGGGAATTCAACCTAAAAGAAGTCTGGCACTATATGGCGGACCCAGAACAAGACAACCTAGCGCAACACTAGGATAAGCTCTGGAACAACCCCCAATGGGCAAAGATTAAGATCTTTCAGTGGCTAATATTACACAACCACATCCTAACTTGGGATAACCTAACGAAAAGAGGTTTCACCGGTCCGTCAAGGTGTCATCTTTGTCAAACTCAGAAAGAAACAACCAACCATCTCCTCGACGACTGCGCCTACACTGCAGAACTGTGGGACTGGGCAGCAAGTATCTTCCGCCAGTCCGACAAGATCCATGGTAAAATTACCGCAACAATCAAGCTCTGGAGAGAAAACTACAATGACCAAGAAGAGGTGAACCTCTGTTGGACCCTCACCCCAGGAATGATCATATGGTCGATATGGAAGGAAAGGAACCTGCGCATTTTTAGAAACCAAAGTTGGTCGTAAAGCAAGATCAAGGAAACAATAACCTCCATGATATGCAATATGGTGATGAGCCACAACTGTTAGGAGGGTAGAGCGCAACCCACTGATCAGGACTCCCGAGTCCTAGAGGTTTTCCAACTACTAGGGGGTACAACCCCAATCTAAACAGACAACAGCCACAACTCCAAGTAGGGGAACGCAACTGGAAACCGCCACCTTCAGGCTCCCTCAAGTTAAATTTCGATGGGGAGGCGAAAGGCAACCCAGGAAGAACAGGTTTGGGAGGAGTAATCAGGGATAGTCAAGGGAACATCATACGACTGTATGCGGGAAGCCTGGGCAACTCAACCAATAACGCTGCAGAATTCGGATCCCTGGAGACAGGCCTGAAGATTCTCAGCTGGGAGGGGATGATGACCACCATAGTGGAAGGAGACTCCGCGCTAGTCATCAACATAGTGAGAAAACTCCAAAACGGTACCAAAATAGGTAAAATCCAGAGGCACTGGCGATTGGCCTACCTACTGAAAAAAATCCAGGAGCACTTGCGGACAAGGATCACTATGGAGTTGCGTTGGGTGAGGAGATAAACAAATGGACTGGAAGACAGAATAACAAATGAGGGGGTCGAGAACGAAGGTCCAGAACTTGACACAATCTGGCACAACATCCCATAAGGTCAATTTCGGGCAGATTGCACTCAACTTGCGGCAAAGGAATGGGACAACATGAGTAGTATGGAAGATTATGGCAAGAATGGAGGCGCAACAGACACTGAAGGACACGTAGGTCCCAGACAGAATCTGATGGCCCACCAATCAAATAAGGTTACAAATGTAGATGCAGATCACACATCAGGCAAAGGTACGACACCACGGTTCCATCAATAAAAAGAAGTATAGAAGTTACCCATTAGAAAGAAGAAGAGATAAGTCGCAGGCGACAAAGGACAAAGGACGACAGGTTACACCAAGGCCAAGTTAGAGCACACCTCACCTAAGTATCGAGATGGGACGGGGAAAGGGATGGTGTACAACGAGAAAGGGAAAGCATTGGCGCAAGGATAACGACAAGGTCATCAAGTGCACACGCTCTGGAATAGAAGATACTGATGGGCAGGACCACCTTGAGGAGCAGGCCATGATTGCAAGGACAAAACCACAGTTGGGTTGGCTCCATAAAGGCAGGGACACCAGAACTTACCACAGAACGAGGCATCACAATTACAGGGGCCACCTTACTTACTAGAAAGAGGTGAAGAGGAACGGGGAAAGAACCCAACGTAAGAACCACCACCTGCAAGTGAATATGGTACGCATGAAGAAAACCAGCACCAAGAGAGGCCCCCGGGGGAAGGAACCTCCACAAAGCTCCCAACGGAGGACAAGAATCAAACAGGCGTCCAGGGAAGCAAAGAGCACTTTCCTCACGAAGGTAGACACCAAGGGGAAGACGATCATTAAAAGATGGGAGGGCGAAATCAACAATGCCCGCATGGGAAAATTCTGGTCAACACTAACCCGGGAAGCAGGGGGGAATACGGGACCCCAGAGCCACATAACCAAGGATAACCCTCTACCACAGGACGATGGAGGAAGCGTGGAGAACCAAAATGATGATAGGTAATATGTGTGCGGACCGGGGGGAGACCAACAGGATGAAAACCAAAGAGAAGAAGAAAGACCACACAAGAATTCTCAACCGCCTCAATAACCTGGAGGTGAGGGTAAAAAGGCTGGTGGAGGACCAGAAAAGACAACAGGAGAAACTGGAGCAGATGGCAGGGCAATTTCATCTCTATCTATGCTACATCCACCATATAGATATCACTCCAACCGACATAAATGGAACCCCAACATGCATCAGAAAGCTACGTCTGGTGGAACAGAGGGAGGAGGACATGACACAACATGAAGGGGATGAAGAGCACCCCATCAACCTAGACTAGCGCAGGACCCGCCCAGATCATGTCTCTCAAAGTAAGAGCTAACCCCACTATGTTTAGACTTTTTGATTTCTTTTGATGAAGTTTTTAGACTGGATTATGGTAGCCTGGGTTGGTTTCTCGTGGTGGCGAGCCAGGCACATCTTGTTTATTTTAAGACACTGCATTCTAGGGACCCGAGATCTGGTTTTCGTTCAGGAAGATACTGGGATTGCATGCATCAGTTTTGTAATATAACCTTATAAAGCAATATAGATTCACACACTCATTTACAAAAAAAAAAAAACATTGACAAAGTAAAAGCTAAAAAACTTAAAACTTAGGTTATGTAAGAATAAAAAAATTGCATTGTGTCCCAATAAGTCTTCGAACTTGTTAGCCAAACTTAAAATTTAGGTTATCTAATTGTGATAGATCTCGACGACAAGACTTTGAACTTTTTAGCCAATAACATGTTTTATAAAAGCAATTTAAATATTATAAAAAATATTATTTAGTTTGGTTTATGTAAAACATTGGATAGCAGGAAAATATGTGTAGTCAAATGCTAACTAATTGATGATCAAAGATGAATTGAATGCTACATTCCTAGCCTTGGCCCCTTATCACCAAAGTCTAAAAGTAGTGTAAGCATTATTGATTAGAGTTTATTCATCAACTATGGGTTATGAAGTCCACGTGTTTGTTTTTTATCATTGTTAATTATTTTAAAGTTATTTAAGGATGGGATGGACAAATTGTGAAAAACATGTATGTGTCTCATCTCTTTTTAATGTCATATTTTTAATAATGTTATTTGAAATACTATGACAATCAAATAAATAAAAACATGGTAGAAAACTTAAGTTATATTTTTATTAATATTATTTAAATATGGTAGATAATTTAAATTATATTTTAATAATATTATTTAACATGGAAAACAAGAAAATAAAATATAATAGATAATTTAAGTTAATATGATCAATACATTACAAATTTTATTATTTCTTTTTGTTTTTCATCATTGAACAAGTAAGTAAATCATGGGTGGCAGATGCAAGGGGGATTATTCTCAATCCCGGAGGAAAATAAGAAATGAAGTTTGCATGGGGTATCGACGAATCCTTGAATAATCAAGCAAAATCTTATGCACTCTTTTAGGATTTACCCCTAGTAATTGAATTCAAAATTAAGAGTTTGACAATTATCGAGGATTTAAGATTAACTATTAATCTGATGTTATTTAAATCCTCCTCTTTTTATAGTAGAATTGCCTTCATTATATCTCGATCTCATATGGAAGCTAGTAGTTTTCAAAAGATCTCATTTTTCCAGGTCCCACAAAATCATATTACCATCCATTTCCATAACCAAGCACATTACACAAATCATGGCATGTATCCTCTCATTTATGAACCACATGTTTGATCATCAAACACTATGGATTGCATATGAGGTGAGGGGATAGAATGTGACATGTGTATCAACTCTTTGCATGCTCATTCTCAATTTTGGCCTATCCTTTGAATGTTGTGATGAGGTTTATTGTTACGATAGTGGGATACTGGAATTTGAGTTGGAGATGCACTCTGAAGGCTAAAATAAGGCTGTCAAACTATTAAGAACCTCCCTTTCTTTGTGGATTGTACATTGAATTTTATGCCCACGGGATTTTGGTTTAGGCTACCACGCTCTGGCCTCTAGAATTTGGTTTTATGTGTGTTGAAATCTCTTGTTGGTTTTTGAATCTTTGTTGCATTCTTGACCCCAAGCATCCGATCCTTTTCTAGATTGTTCAAGGTGCTTATGATATTGTTTCTTCGGTGGTGAAATTCAAGGGTATCTCTATTATTGGTGTTTGGGACACATTTTTCAAGGGATTTTGGTGTTTTTATTCTACATCTCTTTGGGTCCTTTCAGTGCATCAAGTGACTCGATTCTTCTGTCAGATTGGGTGAGAAGTGAGGTTTATCTAGTGTTCTAGTTTCATGGTCATAGTTACTTCAAATGTACATGAGAATTAACACCAATGTTCTACTCAAGATTCCATAATCATGAATAATCTAGCTTAGCAGAAACAACAAATTAATTCCCTGGAAGTAGAGTGTAATTTGCTTAGAAATTTGGTTCTCAATTTAAGTAAAAGTTTTTAGTCAATGACCTCAAATTTCAAAATGTCTACAAACTTTGTTCATCTGGAGATTAAGGAGGATGCCATTTTGCATTAGATGTTTGAAGACATGGATATTAGCAACTAGGAATCTCATCCAACCAATATGGGGCTAGAAGATATAAATAGTCACCATGCATTTCGTTAAATGTTATGTTTTAAAAAGTAATTAGAATCCTAGGAGTTTTTTCATAAAATATACATGTAAGAAATACTAGTATGTAGTTCTTGTGGACACAAGTATTCTATATTTTTGGTAGATAATGAGTTGGGAATTTTGCTTGAAATCTAAGGCTAGCAATTTTTGTAATCTCGTCGTTTACCCTCCATTGCAACCTTTTATATAATACAAATTCTCCAAGGTTCTGTTAAAAAAATAATTATTAAACAAGTAAATCAATATGAACTAGTAAATCAACATGAACTCCTTATAATACTTAATACTCTTTAGTAATGTGGGAATAACAAGAACAATATTGGTCATTAGCCTCCTTTTAATTTGTTTATTGCAATTATGAGCTAATTATAATGAGGAGACCTTATAAATCCAACATTTTAAAGTAAATTTGGGTTTTAATTTGACTTCTAATTTTTCGATTTTGATATTGCTAGAAAGACCCCACAGAACAAATAATTAGTTAAAAAATAAAGATGAAAATATAAATTAATAAAATATCATTTAAAATTTGCATAATTATATTATTTTGCATGTGTTTTGTTAAGCCCTAGACAAATCCTCATGTTATGTATAGAACCCCTTATTAAGCCCTAAATATTGAATTATTACATTTCTAGTGTTATATTTGAATGTAGGCCATAACCCTTCATTGCATCCTTTCATTATAATTGTACCATTTGTCTCCTATATACATACAAAGGAGACCTAGTCTTAGGATCATCTTATCACATCTCATATTGCATTTTGAATTGGATAGATTGTAAAAGGAGGCTTCCCCCTCAAAGTGGATTGTATTCGTTGACTTCTTATCATTTTTAGGGCATCAGATCATAACATTTGGTATCAAAACACCGATCCTAGGGTTTTGCTTCTTCAAGCGAGTCATCTTGGCATTTTTGCTATATTTTTTTTATCTAGGATTCTCCAGACAACGTAAATTGGAGGTTACTTAGAAGACATATCAAGGTACATGTGGTAAAAATTCCAGGTTATGAGTCCTTATACTTTTGGAGATATACCTTGTCGAAGATAGGGTTTTTGACTCATCTTGAATTCAATTTTAAATGAGCTATCTTGGAATTTTCATTATAACTTCTTTTCCATGAGGTTTCAGACACTGAAATTTTGTGGAGACCGAGGAGACATCTCCTAGTATAGGTGATCCAAATTTCATATTATAGTTTGCTATACTTTCAGATATATAGTACATGTAAGACAGGGCTTGTGACTAATCCTGAAATCAGTTTTAAAAGAGTGAGCTGGACATTTTCGCTATAGTTTTTTTCTAACAAGTTTTAGACTCTGAAATTTTCATAATCCTTAGGAGACATAACGAATTTACATGTGACAAATTTTTTCAGAATTTAAATCATTATAATCTGTGAGATATATCTTGTGGAAGTTGAGCTCGTTTACTAATACTGAAATTAGTCTTAAACAATACATTTTGGTATTTTTGCTATAATTGTTTATCAGTGAAGGTGATGAACTGATATTTTGACATCTTTTTGTTACAAAAGCACTCTCTTTTTTCCTCTAACACATATCCATTTTTCCTCTTTCCATTGTGGTTAAGACTCATTCCCTTACCTTAATGTGATTTTGCTCAAGGTATATATATATATTTGCCATTTATTCTCTTATTTTAGTTTTATAGTTAGAGTTAAGGTGTGTTTGGAGATTGTTTGAATTATTGCACACACACACACACACATATGCATCCATGTTATGATCACAAGGGCCTTGCTAACTCAAACTACTATGAGAATGATCGCTATTTACAGGTCAACACGAGTTAGTCTCGATCATAACTCCTACACATGCACAAGGGATTAACCTTCAAACCCTACCTTTGAATTCATAAATGAGAACAAGTGGTTCTCTTGAATATCAAGGGTATTAAAGATATATTAATGAATATGTGATGTGAAATCGTTATAAGATTTTGAATCAAAGGGCTTCATCATGATAAGAGTTTGATCGCATACATGGCTACAAGGATCTCATTGAAACTGCCAACAGTTGTGCATCAACGCGCTTGTGGTTTAATTCCACATAATCCTATAGGTTGAATGGAGAATTAAGTTGCATCATTGCATAATTTCATATTTGTGATAACAATTGGAGCAATGGGTTACCACTAGTTGCAGTTGAATTGTTCAAAGGGTGCAAAGGATTTTTGATGACTTGGTTAGCCAAGGATTGCATGAATGGATAGTCGTTGAAATCAATCGTGCCTCAAAACCAATCAAATTATTTTCATATTTTCAATTATATGTTTTGTTAGAGTTGGTATCGAATTTTGAGGGGCATGTCGCTCCATTTATGGAGCAGGCATGCCCCCTTCTCATGTATATATATGTGTGTAATCACCTCATAAAGGACGATCAATTTTAGAGTCAAACTTATGCTAGAAATACTTGCTCTGTAATTTCGGTTTGTAAACTCAATATAACGCCTTGATTTTATGTGTGGGATTTCAACATAGCATTGTTGTAGTCACTTTGTGAGAGCAAGCACATGCCAAAACTTAAGGGAGCCCACTTAAGGTAAGGCATTGTGTTATTTTTGTATGTGGTAGTTAGTCTCAATTCTATTCGTTGGTTAACTCTATTTTGTTGTGACGGTATTGGTTATGATTTTCGGTGTGCTTCATTTCCGCGTGTTTTAGATTATGCTACATAATCAACCTATTCTCATCCAATGCTTAGTACACAGAGCTCATGCTAAGTTGTGGATATGATTCTCAATGTCATTAGCCAAGTCAGGGGTTGAGGATATTGTTGATTCTATTGTTGTAAATTTATGGTTCGATTCAGATTAAAGTAGGTTAGATCATATGATAGATTATATTTTCTTCAAAATGTTGTGTGTTTCATTTTAGTTTCTTGAAAAGAATGTTATAAGATTAGTGTGCTACAGAATCACTTTGTTCTTTGTCTCACATTGTGAACAGAGTTGGATGGTGAAGTCACGAGCATGGTTCTCAGTGATTTTACTATGTGAGGTGCCACATGTTGACTCGCAAACTCATCACTAGTTATATAATATGCAAATGGTTGCAAGGCATACTAAAAACTTTTTATGATATATATGATTAGTAGGTGGTACCCCTTATAAGAGAAAACACATGAAGAGTTTGTTTTCAAATATTCCTAGAATGACAACACATGCATGAAAAGGTCAAAAGATTGTCTGCATTTACAATATGCATGACGATATTCTCATTTCTCCAACTTGATTATGAGGTCTACTTTAACTTGGTTGCATATGAAAGATTGAAGCTATGCTCATTAAAAAATTTAAGAGTTCATCATACTGCATACACCTGTCCTCAAGAAGTATCATTACATTGTGATTATGTCTTTGGGGCATTTATGTGTTATGGCCATAAAGAATGATTTTTTATTTATTTAAAAAGGTGTTATATTCCCCTAAGTCTCATCACATTCCATGTCTAGAATTTGAGAGCATATATTACAAGTAACAATGGATACATGGCAACAAACATATATTATNAATGTTGTGTGTTTCATTTTAGTTTCTTGAAAAGAATGTTATAAGATTAGTGTGCTACAGAATCACTTTGTTCTTTGTCTCACATTGTGAACAGAGTTGGATGGTGAAGTCACGAGCATGGTTCTCAGTGATTTTACTATGTGAGGTGCCACATGTTGACTCGCAAACTCATCACTAGTTATATAATATGCAAATGGTTGCAAGGCATACTAAAAACTTTTTATGATATATATGATTAGTAGGTGGTACCCCTTATAAGAGAAAACACATGAAGAGTTTGTTTTCAAATATTCCTAGAATGACAACACATGCATGAAAAGGTCAAAAGATTGTCTGCATTTACAATATGCATGACGATATTCTCATTTCTCCAACTTGATTATGAGGTCTACTTTAACTTGGTTGCATATGAAAGATTGAAGCTATGCTCATTAAAAAATTTAAGAGTTCATCATACTGCATACACCTGTCCTCAAGAAGTATCATTACATTGTGATTATGTCTTTGGGGCATTTATGTGTTATGGCCATAAAGAATGATTTTTTATTTATTTAAAAAGGTGTTATATTCCCCTAAGTCTCATCACATTCCATGTCTAGAATTTGAGAGCATATATTACAAGTAACAATGGATACATGGCAACAAACATATATTATATATGATTAATGGTTATTTTTGAGCTTCATGTTACAATGTTGTCTTATATGATATAATTCAAAGGTTGGAGTATCAAAATTCATATAGCATGTGGTACATGTATATGAGCTTTGTGGTTAATAATATGAAGTGTTGTTTGGGCTTCCATTCGAGCTTTGGTATATGTTATACGTTGGGTACAAAAACCGACATATATGAATGGATTACAATTGTTATAAGTTTTGAATGAGGTTTTAATGGCATACATATGTATGTATAAACCCTAGTTGTTGATATGAGACATCATTCAGTGGTTATGATGATATGACAATTTGTGATGTGATACACATGGATATGGCACGATATCTCCTGCATACTTGGCATTCAGTCTTGTTTTTGATTGGTTGTTATAACACTCATTCGAAAGTGAAAATCTGGTGTGGCAAGGGTTTGGAAGCATTAGGATTTGGGTTAACGTGAGGACATCTGTGCATTCAATTCACAAGGACGTGGGCATTAACCCACCACCCTTTGTATACTAACCTCATTTTTAAAGTTCAACATATCATTTTTCATTACTCTTGAGAGAAGTTACAACCTGAACCTGGTAAGAAAGTTCGACCTTGGTGGTTTGATAACTGTCTACACCTATTTTGGCAAGTATTTAAAGCACTTGGTTACATGTATGCAAATTCCAACTTGTTTATCCATCAAATATATGATTTTTTTGCAATTATAATTTATGGTGGCTCTGTTTGTACTGATTTTGAGTATATTTGTCTCCCTTGCTCTTTCATTTTGTTGAAAATTTTTGAAATAAATCTTTGTAGCTAGTAACTTTTACATTAAATCACTTATTTTCCATCTTTTTCGCTACAAGCCGTCAGTTTTGTTTATTATGGAAATACCCGAGTTGAGTTTCTATGGAAAACGACCCAGATTCGAATTGTCTTGGTGTTATTTTGGTTTTGCATAATCATAGTTTGACAAGTGACATTCTATTTGAATATCAAAGTTTTTCTCAGTTGTTTGTTGACTGGAGATGAGTAATTGAAAATATTTTGTTGGGTTCATTGAGAATTAAAACCCATACACATAAAACCTGAGGTTTTATCAGTCAGAGCTTATTTGGTATATTTTATACTCCCAAACACGTTTTGTTTGCCCATAGTCTTGGTGACTCTGAGTTTGAAGTTGCATGCACTTGCTCTTGTCAAACTAGAGATTGGATTTGAAACCTCAACTTAATAGTCTCATAATAAATTCTCTTTTCATCGAGTTTTAAATTAATTTTGTTAGAAGTTTGGTTTCCAGCGCATATTCCAACCTCTTTCAAGTTGGACTTGAACGCACGCTCTTGGAATAACAAACATGGTTTAAGATATTTTACATACAAATTCAAAAATTGATATTATGGTTTGTTGGATCTAAATCTACTGCATACATATAGGAGACTCGATATGTTTCCTGAGTTGTTTTCAAGCCTTGCTTGTGTACATAGCTATGTTATTTTGTAGTGTGATTTGGATTTTGGATGGAAAATGATTGAATCAAAAAAAAAACATGGTTCACATGCATGGTTCAAGACTCTATGATAAAAGACTTAGATATATACAATACTCATTGTGCTTTCGTTCACACTCAACATTATTCTTTTTGAGATAACTAATGTGGTTTCTACACTCAACCAATGCATGGTTTCGAATTAAAGCATTAATGCTTCACTTATTTGTTGAGTTGGTCTTATGATCGATTTGTCTAAAAGATTGATGATGGGTATGAAGAAATACATGCTTTCAAATGTATATTTGATAAGGTATTTGTCATTACACGGAATTTGAATCTAAAACAGGCTATGTTGGAATACTTACATATTGAAGTTTCATTATAAACCTAGCATTTATGAAATTGAATTGACATGATTGGTATTTATAGAGGTAAGAGACCTCTATTGATTACAATCATTTTGTTGTATAAGTTTAAAATGAAAAATATATGATTGTAGTCAAAGATATAAAGAGCTTTTGTTTGTCTCTTATTATACATACATGACCAAACCCCCTCATTGTTTCACTTTTCAGACATTATTCCATGAAGTCCCAAACCATACATCATTTAAATCTTCATTTCCCCCTTGTTGTATAAATAGATAATGATTACAAAAAAGAATATGTGTTGGTAGTTTTACTTATATGGCTTGAATCTTGGTTGTTGTAAACCATGGATATAAAGACTATGGAAAGAATATGGGTAGACTAACATATTTGGATTATGAACATGCACCATACATTTCTATCATTTGATTTTATTTTACGTACATTACAAACCGCTCCATCTCTCCCAAATTCATTATTTGTCCCATGTTCTAAGTAAGTAGTAAGTATTAGTTTGTGGAGATATAAGTGATGCATAGTTTTGCAAAATATTTATAAATGCAAAGAATATTACAGAATTCTTCTTTGTCTGTCCCCTTTTCCCTCAATTTTCATTTACTATTTGCATGCTTGATTGCTGTTAACTTAGAGCCATCATTAGATTATATATTATGCAAGATAATATTTGATGTTTTACTATTGGTGAGTTGTATATACTAACTTAGTCTTTATGATCATCTAGATGAGCTTCTTGAGTTGTGTAAGCAATCATTCCAATAACAAGGGCAATAGAGGAAATTGGAACTGAGGACAAAATGTAGGTTGGCAAAGGGGTAGAAACAAAACGCTCAGGTTTTTTATCCACTTTGATGTTGATTCCGAGGAGTTCAACCAACTCCTACAAACTGATTTTCTGAACCTAGCTGACAAAAGACATTTTCAGCCTCCTCTGCCACCTATCAGACCTCCTTTGCAACGTCACCCCAACATTTATGGAATTTATGTACAACCTCATGTGTCTATGCAAACAAAACCTCAAGCTAATTATGGTTGGAATAATGTGGTTCCCAATTCTCCACCTTGTTTCAGTGGTTGACCCATCGTTTCATTACTATTACCCCCACCACTTCATTCTGAGCAGCTAATCCAACAAATTGCTTCAATAGCTTCACAAGTACACTCTACTCGAATACCCAAGAAGTTTAATGCCTTAACTCTAGAGCCTGAACCAAGAAAAGGAAAGCGACATGCAATCTCAATTAGTTTGGATTCCTCAGATGCCTCCTATACAATTAAGTCTCTTCCCCTCAAACCTGAAGATGAAGTAAGAAAAATCACCTTTGGTGATATGCATCCTGAAGTGTCTACAAATGAAAATAGAAAACCTACCAAGGAAGATTTACAAATGTGCA
>SNQJ01S0124619.1:34193-47160 GCA_010110895.2 Picea sitchensis | reverse complement strand
TGCATTACATAGTCCAAATGGGAGAACTCTATAAGAAAAAGTTCCCCAAGGGCTAGTAAAAGTGGTCTTATCTTGATCTTGAGGTGCAATTTTGATCTGATTATACCCACTGAAACCATCTAAAAATGAGAAAAATTTCTTCCTTGACAAATTTTTTAACACCTGATCAATGAATGGTAATGGAAAGTGATCTTTTTGAGTTGCTTTATTTAAGGCTCTGTAGTCCACACATACTCTCCATTTTCCATTTTTCTTAGGAACTATTACCAATGGGGACACCCATTCACTGTCTGATATAGGATATATAAACCCTGCATTGAGCAATTTTTGAAGTTCTTCTTTAAGGATTTCTCTTAAATTAGGTTCATTCATCGTTAAGATTGGCAGATCGGTCAACAATCTTCCTTGATATATATACGATGAGTACATAATTAAGGAGAGATTCCTTTCATATATGTATAGTCCCAAGCGAATGCTTCTTTATTTTCAAGAAGTAACTTCATTAATTGTTGTGTTTCAGCATCTGTCAGGTTTGGGTTTATGTTTAGTGTTTTGCTAGGTTCAATTTCTACTGGTATACTTTTAGAAGAGATGGTGGCATATGTTTGAGGTGGGTTTTCAGAGTCAAGGTTTTCCTGATTATCTAAATCCAAAAGTGCATCTAGCTGGTTGTGAGTTTCTGGAGTCACGGAGGAGGGTTCACAAATAAAATTATTAATTACTTCATCCTCAGTGGCGTCTTTAAGGCTTAGAGTTTGTCCGATAGTCAATATGGGTTGATTAATTTGATCATCAAAGTATACCCATACATAATCATCATTATTAATCAGGGGTGTAACGTGAGGGTAGAGGGTAAGTTGTTTAGTCTTGTAACCGTTGGAAATTGTCATTGAACCTGATCTACAGCTGATAAAATCATCTGTTGTGGCTAGCCAAGGCCTGCCCAAAATTAAAGGATGGCCCCCCAACTTTGTTTTAGGTTGTAATACCACAAAGTCAGCTGGATAATTCCAGGATTCCACTGAGATAATTAGGTCTTCAATGACTCCCTCTGGTTTAATTGTGGAGCGGTCAGCTAATTCTAGGATAGTTGGGGTGTCTCTGATTTCATTTTGCAGTTGTAGTAGCTATGAGGTTTCCAGAGTCATGATATTGATAGCGGCACCTAAGTCTACCAGGACTCGAGGGATTATCGTTTTTCCAATTTGTACTGAGACGGTATGGTGGTCGGGATCACCATATTTAACTGGGGGAACTTGACCTGACATTAGTGCAGAATGTCACCCATGACATGGACTGTGAGGGGATCCTTAATTTTCCTACCAGGTTTCTTAACACAAATGTCTCGCATGGTCATGGCATAAATTGGTACATCTCGGAGTGCTTGTAGTAGAGGAATTTTGACATAAAGATTTTGTAATTCCCCTAGAAGATTGAAAGTCAGTGGCTCAGGCGTTTTAGTCAAAGATAAACGCTCAGGAAATGGTGGTTTTGTTGTTTCAGCAGCATTTTTAGAGGATGATTGTACCTCTTCAGGTACATCATGCTCTTTTTTTTCCTCTTTATTAGAAGAGGTAACATCAGCTATGATAGGTTCTACTATTCTCCCATATCGTAAATGAATATCATTGCATTGCGCAGGGAGAAGAGAAAATGTAGGCTGCTTATGAATATCAATGCACTGCACATCTTTATTATTGGGGTTAGGGTTAGGTTGTACAGGTAGTTGGGGCCTCATTATTTGATTGTTTGTTGGAGTACCTGATGGTAAGGAGAGTAGTTGCAAAAATTGTGATTGAGGTAATTGGTTTGGGAAGGGGGGTTGTTGTCCTCTCCAATTTGGATTCCATTGGTTCTGATATGGTTGTTGTTGTTGTGGAGGCCAAGGAGTCCACATTGATGGATCAACAAAGGCTGGGTTAGTTTGTTGCATGGGTGGGTAATTCATTTGATTTAGGTATTTCATTTGATTATAGGGAGGCTAATTCATTTGATTAAAAGAAGGATAGTTATTCCAACGATTAGAAGATGTAAATGGCATGTTAGGATTCATACCTTGTCCCCGTGGTTGCCATTTCCTTCTCTGTGTCAACAAATAGACAGCTTCAGCTTATTCATCAGTTGGTTGTAATGCTTCCTTGATCCTTGGTAAATAAGGACATTGTTGCGTTTCATAATCTTTATCACAGATGGTGCAGATTGGCTTTTTGTCCAATGGACATTCCCTTCGTGGGTGCTTGTCTCTGCATTTAGAACAAAATATGGACAGAGTTGCTTCTACTTCTGCTTGCTTCTTTTTAATCTGCAGGGTGTCAATTTGTGAGGCAAAAGAGCTTAACATTTCAGTTTTAAAACCTTCAAGTAAATTACCTATTTCGGCTCTTGTTTCTCCCCCACTGTCTGATTTTTGGACTCTTGAAAATGTGGTGTCCCTACTATTTGATCTATTTCTTGAAGCTCCTCTTGAACATCTTTTACATAGGTTAACAATTTCATCATATGATTCCTTAGATATGTCCCCTTTTCCAAGCATATTCAGCATATCTAGACAGTCATCCCCTACTCCTTTTAATAATATGGTTTTAAGAATATATTTACTTACATTGGGGTGACTGGATCTCTTTAGATTATACTGTAGCCTTTCTACAAAGTCCTCCAGATTTTCATCCTCTTTCTGCATCATCTTAAATAGTTCCTCCCTTTTTTCTCTTGTTCGGCAATAGTCCTGGTATTTATTCAGGAGAATTTATGTTTCATTTAGTCCCATGTTGTGATTACATGGCCTCAAGACTCATGAACCATCTTAGTGCATTTCCTTTCAATGTTGCTGGAAAGGAATTCATCGAGAGGGATATTAGAGACAAACCATTTCAATGTTGCTGGAAATAGCTTTAATTTTTTAGCATTGGAAATGTAATCATAACTTCTACATAATATATCAAACTCAAAAAAGAATTCATCAGGATATTCTGAAGACAAACCATGAAAGTTAGGTAGTGCTAAGAGTGGAATGTTCTTCATGGGCGCTACCCCTCTAGGAAGATCACCAATAGGAAATCCTAATGTGGAGAAAGAGTTTTCATCATTTACCTCTCCTTCAGGACCTGCCTGTTCTTCATGATGCAATTATTCATTGTACTCATCCATGTTTTCTTTTGTATGTTCCCCTGCTGTGCTTGCTCTGTCCTCAATGCTTCCTGCCAGTTTCTCGACTGTCTCAGGACTCCAAACTTCTTTCCCCATTTCAAAGTTTGCTTGAAATGAAGGTTGGTATTTTGGTTTCTGAGAGTTTGGTCATTGAGCAGCAGATTCAGACTTTGATATAATCTCGTCAATATAAGTCTTTCTTCCTCCTCTTCCTCTACCCCTTCCACCTGTAGGGTCAGTGTCTTTGGGGTCTCCATGTCCTCTCATGCAATCTTTGTATCTGAAAAATCATAAGTGCTTTTGAAATCTACAATTACCTTCCACGGCAACGGCGCCAAAATTTTGGTCACTATAATTGTTTATTTAACTAAACAATCAAGTGCTACATAAATTCTCAACCCAGGGAAGTCTGTTTATTTCAAAGGTAATCACGCACTATATATTCTCAATCTCAAAAGAAACCTAGAGTTGTAGTAAAAGCATATTAATCACACCTTGCCTTGAACAAACTGAAGTTCTAACTTGAGTTACAGGAAAGCAATCTACCTATTGCAGAGTTTAATGTTTAAAGAAATAATTGTTCAAAGAATCTTGGACTACATTAAGAAAATAACAATCTGGAAAAGAAATATTTCAACACACTGCAAAAGGAAGACCATCTATTCTATAACAGAGAACATGACCCTATTCCCCAAGCAAGAATCTTCAACACCTGTTTTTGATCACCATACTTTTATGAACTCATTGCTAATTGAAATGATTGACACACACTGAAGACTAACTACCTCTTAACAGAGAACAGGACCCTATTCCCCAAGAAGGAATCTTCAACACCTGTTTCCGATTAGCACACTTTCATGAACTCATTACTAATTGAAATAATTGACACACACTGAAGGCTAACTAACTCTTAACAGAGAACAGGACCCTATTCCCCAAGCAGGAATCTTCAACACTTGTTTATGATTAGCACACTATCATAAATTCACCAAATAGGATTGCTAACTAGAATGATTAACAATTACCCAAGCATGAATCATATGAAAACAATGTAACAATCAGTAAAGTAGAGTTTCAACAAGATAGAGTTCAATAAAGTAGTGTTTCAGCAAAACAGAATTTAATCAAGGCACGAACAGAAATAACACTATCACACTACAAAGCTAATGGGTGAATCTTGTGAAGAAGGTGGGACCTCCCTTCTCGTAAGATTCCCCTGAAACGAAAGGAACTAGAGAGAAATGCTCAGAACAATATTTTATTCATCTGTCAACTGTATCATATTACAATGTCTGAAATAAAATATGTCCCTCTCTGTAAATCCTTTCTTAGTAAAAACAAAAGATCCCCTCTAATGATGATTTCCTCTTATTTAAAGAGAATAATCCTCTCGGTACAATTTGATCATCCAATTACATGTGTACATCTCAGTCCTATTCTTAGTCAGATCGACTCTCTATACTGGAATAGGATATCCTAGTCTCCCGCAACAGAATGCTATTACAATAGTTGAAAAGGTGTTGAGTGGGGTGTTGTTGTTTCAGCTGGAGTAACAGCTTCTTTATTTGTCTTCTCGTTACTGTTGTTGTATGTTGTTTCAACATCGCAAATCATGGGCTGTTTCAACAACAGGATTTGCGTTCTGACTGTTTCAGCACGTGGTCACGTGGCAGGGATGGTTAATTCTAGCTCAAGGTGCAGCTGTTGTGGTCAATGTAACAGCTTCAATGTTGTTTCAGCATCGTAGACCACGGAGAGTGTAACAGCTTTTGTGTGAGTTGTTGTTTCATCATTGTAGTCCATGGAGAGTGTAGCAGCTTCTGTGTGAGTTGTTGTTTCAGCATCATATACCACGAAGAGTGTAGCAGCTTCTCTTGTGTGAGTTGTTGTTTCAGCATCGTAGCCAATGGAGAGTGTAACTGCTTCTTCTGTGTGAGTTTTTGTTTCATCATCATAGACCACATACTGTTTCAGCCACAGGGTTTACGTGCTTTGACTGTTTCAGCAACATGCCTCAATGCTAATCTGCAGTTTGAACTATTTCAGCACTTATATATTTTTGATCAACGGTTAAGTATGAGAGTAATGTAAAATTATATGCAAAACAGATTAAACATATATTAAAGAGAAGAGACGTTGTATACCTTTGGAAAGATAGGGTAAAGTGATAATGTGAGTTTAAATGTGAGTGAAACAAGGGTGTAATGGTGAAAAAAAGTGTGGGCAAAAAGGTACATTGTAGGGTCCTAACACCAAGGTACTAACTTTTTTCTAAGTCTAGTTCTCAGATAATGTCATGAAGTCAACGGGATTAGACTCGTCGCAGGAGGGCCTTGATGTATCCCCCATCAACGACATGAAATTGACACAGAGATGTAAATTGGTAGATCAAATGAACATGGGCCGACATGGGTATTGAAATAAGACATTTGTGATGGCTGACTCTCAAGGCGGATACTTCCCTTGAACACTTAGGCACAACAACAGAAACATGACATGGACCAAAACACGATGATGCAGTGGATACTGTGACTTTCATCGGGTGACCCAAAGGAGTAAGAAAAACTCAAAGGATTGGTTTAGTGTAGAGGTTCAGCAGATTAATATGTGTGCAAAGACAAAGTGTCGTGTTCAAGGATGACTCTAAGAGTTACTGGTAAAGTTCTCAAAAACTGCTAGGCTTGCTTCCTTCAATTTTTCCCCCATCCAGATAGATGAGTACCTCTTTGTAATTTAATGAGCTCGAGGAGGGTAACACATGATCGATATAACTCACCTTTGGCAAGTCCTTCTTCCTTTGTTTAATGAACTGGAAGAAGTAAGGGTTCGGTCCCATATGGTCCCTTCAATGTATGATTGTTTAACGAGTCCAAAGAAGGTAAACTTGGTGGTTTTTCATATTTAGAGAGTTTGAAAACGAACTTAAAGACGACTCCATTGTTTTCCTTTTTTCGTAATGTTAGTCTCGTGAGGCCTAAAAAGAGATAAAATATCACTCGAAAGACACCCTTTCAAACCTTTTAACGAGTGAGAAAGGAAGCAAGATCACTCGACAATATTTTCACATTTAGAGAGTCTGAAAAGAGATTAAAGAAGACTCCAGGGGGTTCCTTTTTCGTATATCCATGCGAGCCCGAAAAAGAGATAAAAGGTTTCTCGGTTACATTCTCAAGTTTTTATGAGCGCGAGAAAGAACAAAGACTAAGCTCGGTACTCTACCCCCATCTTGAAAGCTAGTGGCTTGACTCCAGAATGATCATCAAAGGCTGTAGATATGCCCCCCAAGCTTCAATTCATTCACCGACTTTGAGGTTGTCACCAATTTATGTGCTAGATGGAGAAAATGGATACAGGTGGATGAAATGGAGGTTCAAATACGAGACCTAATGAAAGACTTGACTCGACATCTACGAGATCTAGTGAAAGATTCGACCTGACGGGAGAGGTGACTATTTCATTTTTTAATGAGCTTGCCACGGGAAAATAACTATGCTCAAGGCTCTGGGTCCAATCCCCAGATTTTTGTTTCATTTTTTAACGAGCTTGCTACATAGAAGTAAACTATGCTCAAGACCTCTGTTTCATTTTTTAATGAGCTTTCTATAGAGAGGAAAAACTATGCTCATGGTTTCTCCTTGATCATGGCTTCCAAGAGGATAATGATCTGGAAGGACACCATGTCAAGGGACAAAACTTGGTCATGGCTTCCAAGAGATCTTCACTGGATGGAAGAAAAATTATCTGGAAGGAACACATGTCGAGGGTCTCGACAGGGGTAAGGATATCAGGCTCCAATAGCCCTACCGAAGATATCACCATGTCAACTACTGGATCTATATCATCAAAAGTTGAAGTCATGGGAGACAATTCCACATAATTAACATGTGGCAGGGGTGATATTGTCTACATATAAGAACCATTTAGGGAGGTAATCCAGTCAGGACCGATGAATGAAAGTTGATCAATAGTCACAATTCTTCCATCGTTAGGGAAAGATATCACGTGAAAAGAGTGGATACAATAGCTTTCATGGCATAGACATAATCCCGCCCAAGGAGTAAAGAGAAATACAAGGGGTCTCGGACTACCATGACATCAATAAAGACAATTTTCCCTCCCAAATTTACAGGAAACTGAGGAAGGGTCCCTAATGGTTGGTTGGTTCTTCTGTTAAAAGCTAACAAATTCTGTGTAACCAGCGCAGGTTGAGGACAACCGAAAGTGTGCCAAGCAATAGAACACAAAATAATAACGGACGCACCTTCATCTATCAACGTTTGAGGAACGTCTTGACCACAAACTTATACTGTAATATGGAAAGGAATGTGAGAGGGAAGATGAGGTCCAGTTAGCACACCCCAATCAAAAAGGATGCCCTCATTACTTGGAGGTGGTTTCATGGGAGAAGGAGGAATGTCCCCCGACACGGTATATTCTGTATCAATGAGAAAAACGTGGGCAGTATCGGGTTTACTCTCTAGAGGGAGAGTAGGGTCGACAAATGGTGGACTTGGATCGACCACTTTGGCACTCTTTAGAGGAAGAGTGGGATTGATTGATGATGTAACCTGAGCAACCACTTTGGCACTCTTTGGATGAAGGGTGGGACTGACCAAGGAAGGGACTGGATCAGTCACTTTGGCACTCCTCAATGGAAGAGTGGGATCGACCGAGGGAGGAACCGGATTGACCACTTTGGTGTCACCCTCTAATGGGAGAGTGGGATCGACCAAGGATGAAAATGGATCGACCACTAGGGTTACACTCTTTTGATGAAGAGTGTGGTTGATCAATGACGGAATTGGATCAACTACTTGGGTTTGTGGTTCAATCAAGGAGGAAACTAGATTGACCATCTGATCAACTGGACTGACTGGGGATGGAACTGGATTGACCAGTCCATCAACTAATGATGGGTCAAAGGAAATATTACGATAACCTTTTGGAAGTTGAAGTTTTTACAAAAGAGAAGAAGCCTCATCCATACGAGGACAAAGGTGAGAGTAATGATAACCTTTACATAACATGCAAGGGAAATTGATAGTTTTCTTCTTCTTACCAACCTTAACATTACTAGTCGATAGGGTATCATCAGCATGATTGGCAGAGGCCAATGATGTGGAGGACCACATTTCTAAGACCTTAGGAACACCAGGACAATCCCTCAAAAAATGGTCACCCTTACAAAGAATGCAAGAGAATTTATGTTTAAGATTCTTTATTTTAATCTTGTTGATCTCATCAACACTCCTAGTACTCTTAATAGTAACTGGTTCCTTGGATCCAACATCTGATGTTGTTGGGGCCTTGGTCCTTTTCATGCTCTTCTTCTTCTCTTTCTGTTTCTTCTTCTTCTGATCAACCTGGCTACTTGCTTTAGATCTTTCTCTAGGCGAAGAAGGAGAAAGGGAAGGAGACTTAATGGGTGAAGAAGGCAAAAATTTGACATGAGATTGATGTGTGGGTGGTGTACTGACATCTAAAGTATTAGGTGTTGGACAACTAAGAGGGGGGGTGAATTAGTTGTTACCGTTCTTAAACAATTATGCTTATTTTAAAATCTTTACAAGGCACTCAATGATGATCACAATAATGCAGGGAAATAAACAATGTCACATTCAGCATCAGTCACATATGTGAGAAACACAGAGACATATATTTCCCAAGGAAACCCATAGAGGGTAAAAACCTCTTCTTATTTATATGATAACTATTATTTACATTCTTTACATTATCATACATATGAGAACCAACTCATTGTGAGGCTACAACCTCTGTTTTTTCAAGATGAAACTTGCTGAGAGCACCAACTCTTTGTTTTCTCTAGCACCCACTAGAAGGAAGCACCAACTCCCTGGTTTCTCTAGCACCAACTAGAAGGAAGCACCAACTCCCTGGGTTTCTCTAGCACCAACTAGAAGGAAGCTACAACTCCCTGGTTTCTCTAGAACCAACTAGAAGGAAGCACCAACTCCCTGGTTTTTCTAGCACCAACTAGAAGGAAGCTACAACTTCATGTGTTCAAGCACCCACTTGAACCTCTGAGGCCATCAGTCCTCCCTAGAAACTCCCTACCACCCTGGATTATAAATATGAAATACTGAAACCTATTACAGTGATATAGTGTTCAATAACAGCTTACCAGTCTCATCATTGTTTTGCAAGATTTTGCTACTCAGTCTTCTTCACTGTCTTCATGCATGCATCCACTACCCATTTTGTTCTTCTGCCTTTTGTGATCTATGTGCCATTCCCATTCAACACACCTTTTGTTTCCTGTCCATTTCAGCTGCTGCACCACCCCTTTACTTCTTCACACCTACATTACTTCACCTCAGCAACAACAAAACCTCATCACTTCTCTATGTCGTGTTCTTATAGCTTTTGGGCACGTTGTGCATGCAATATGTGCAATGCTTCTACATCTCTTCACAGTAAGTGCTCTGTCTGATCATCATTATGACTTATCAGCTTCTATGGTAGTTTTCCCATGCGTTCAACATCACTGGATGTCATGTTGAGATTCCTCAGCGTCTCTGGCAGTCAAGACTCTTCGTCTTCTCTAGCATAGTCGAGTTTATACTTTATCCTTTAGTTACAAACTTCAACGCTCATCCACTTGTCAGTCCCTCTAAGAATCGTCTTCATTCACTGGAAGAAGCTTGGAGACCCTTCAGCTCCTCTGGCGATCACACAGAGGTCTCTTTGAATCCTTTGGCAGAGACCATCAATGGTTTCCAGCAGTTAGACTGTGAGGAGCAACATTAGCCCTTCGATCGTGCCCAAAATCCCCTGCACCATTGGATTGAATTCATGTGATCTTGTGTTTATTTTGCCAATTCGCATTTCGGTATTTTGGGGTCCCCGTGGTAAATATTTCTTTACTCTCCATGTCCTAATCCATGAAAATCCGAAATGGAGCTTGTCTGAACTAGCTCCTTCCTTCATCTTACATCGATGTGACCAATGGCTGCGACCACAGGTTGAGCCAAAACGTGTTTCTCTTTTCAACATTTCAGGATTTCGGCATTCGTATGGTAGAGTTTCTTGACGCTCCATGACCCGATATTCGAAGCTCTGAAATGGAGTTGGATCAATGGTCCACACTCTAGATGATTCGACGATCCAGATATCTTCACGATTTCACATATCGCGATTTCACATATTGCGATTTTGGGGTTCGCAACTTCGGGACTCCTATAGTAGGAGTTCTAGACATCTCCATCTCTCAATTTCTGAAACACTGAAGTGATCGGATGGCTCACATAACCCCCTGAGATGGACGGTTGAGGAGATTTCGGTGTTTCGCATTTCACGATTTTGGGACTCCTGTTGTAAAGAACCTTGACATTTCCATCTCCCGATATCCGAAATCCCGATAGCCAAAACTCTGAAATGGAGTTTGACCAATCATATCGGCGTTTTGCATTTCACGACTTCGGGACTCCTGTTTTAAAGAGACTTCGTTGTGCCTGATCAACGGTCCATATTTGGCCTCACTCTAATGGTTGAGATTATTTTGCGATTTCGCATATCGCAAGTTCGAGAGGTGAAAGGCTGGAGCATTTCATACCTTTGACTTTCCAGTTAGCGAAATGTTGATCTGTGTCCACATGTCCTTCCTGTAGATGGACAGTCCTCCTTCTTTTGGGATTTTCTATACCCGCTTCTCCTTGCACTTTAATGAACTTGCAGGTTCTCCCTGATCCAACGATGGTTAGAACTTATGCTCAGATCTAACGCCTGAAATTTGTCCTCCTCTTCTGCGCATTCTTCTTGTCTACAATCGAATCTGATAGTCCTCCTTCTTTCAGGAATTTAAATGGGATCCAACGATCACAGATGCTTCTCCTCCCGATCTTAGGCACTGCGATCAAATCTGCACTAATTACTCCTGAGCTTACTTTGTTCCTATTTTTCATCGATGCTTTCTCTGATCTTGTCATCAATGACCTGCCTACAATCCTTTGCACATTTGCAGCCATCTTTGCTGTTGTACTTACCATCAATTACAAGCATACACTGTTTGTAAAACATGGCAACAATCTCCCCCTTTGGCATTGATGGCAACAAAGGCACCCCTGTTCTTTTCTCCCCCATTGACATCAATGTCAAAGAAAACACGCTCTCCCTGAGCTATTGCATTAATTTTAGGAGGTATCAGATATGCAACCAATACAGGACTCCCCCTAACAGGATGGACTCTCTTAGATGTGAGACGGGATGACACCCAACTTCTGTCTAAGATATTCAAATGGTGTCTTGGCTAGGGGTTTAGTAAATATGTCTACAATTTGTTCTATAGTGGGAATGTAATTGACCTGAACAATCTGATTCGTGACCTGCTCTCTCAGAAAATGATATTTTATGGGAATATGCTTGGTCTTGGAGTGGAATACAGGATTTTTAGACACACTGATGGCACTAGTGTTATCACAATGAATTGGGATCGGTGCAATGTATTTTACCTCTAAGTCTGCAAGTGTCTGAATCATCCATAATACCTGAGTGCAACAGGTAGTAGCAGCAATGTACTCTGCCTCTGTGGTTGATAAAGAAATGGAACCTTGATTTTTACTAAGCCATGCTACTAAAGAATCACCCAGGAAGAATGCTCCTCCACTGGTGATTTTTCTCTCATCGACACAGTTTTCCCAATATGCATCTGAGTAAGTCGTTAACTGAAAATTGTTATTTCAGGGATACCACAGACCATAAGTCATTGTTTCTTTTAAATACCTGAATATCCTTTTGACAGCTTGCAAATGAATCTGTTTGGGTACATCCTGACATCTTCCTACCATTCCTATAGCATGCATTATGTTTGGGCAAGATGTTGTGATGTACAATAGGTTGCCTATCATTGATCGATGCGAGATTTGATCAACATCAGGTGAATCATCATCCTTGCTTAATTTACATCCAGTTACCATAGGTGTACCCACAGGTTTAGAATATTCTATTTGAAACCTTTTCATAATTTCTCTTAGATATTTTTCTTGAGAAATGAACATCCCTTCGGACCTCTGAGTAATTTGCAGACCAAGAAAAAATGACAGTTCTCCTATCATAGAGATTTCAAATTTAGACTCCATGGCAGAAGCAAACCATTGTACCAATGAATCCTTATTACATCCAAAGATGATGTCATCTACATAGACCAATACGATGAGCAAATTATTATCCTCTGATTTAATATACAGATTGTTGTCAGTTTTTCCTCTCTTCAACCCTTTGTCTTTAAGATACGTATCCAGTCTGTGATACCAGGCTCGAGGGGCTTGTTTTAACCCATATAAATATTTATTCAGCTTGCATACTAAGTTAGGGTTATCAGTCAGTTTGAAACCCTCTGGTTGTTCCATATAGACTTCTTCACTTAAATCTCCATTTAGAAAAGCTAACTTGACATCCATTTGATAGGCTTTAAACCTTTTATGACAAGCATAGGCAAGAAACAGTCTAATAGCTTATAATCTTTCTATGGGCGCAAATGTTTCATCATAATCCAGTCCTTCTATCTGAAAATATCCTTTACAAACTAACCTCGCTTTGTTCCTGACAACTTGTCCTTCCTCATTCAACTTATTCTTAAAGATCCATCTAGAGCCAATGGCGTTTTTACCTTCAGGTATATGAACCATCTCCCACGTATTTGTTTTCTCAATCTGATCAAGTTCATCATTCATTGATTTAACCCAGTGATCATCTTTGTTGGCTTAATTGAAATTATTGGGTTCCATCATGGATATGAAAGCTATATGAGATTGTTCGGTGGTTTTGATTAGATTTCTCCTGGTTTGTACACCTTTGTCTTTTT
>SNQJ01S0124619.1:7614-34183 GCA_010110895.2 Picea sitchensis | reverse complement strand
TTCTTCCTTTAGAAACATGTCCGCACCCTAACCATTGACACAATGCGAGAAGTTCGCAATCAAGCTGAATGCAGCCTGCGGGAATGAAGGATTTTCGCAGGCGAGTATATATGCAGCCTGCAGACTATTTTCAAAATATGATTTTTGAGAAAATGGCAAGTGTAACCTTCTTCAGGAAAAAGTTCTTAATGAAGAGTTTGATCTTCATTATCATGGCATAATCATAATATCATCTCGATAACCAAAAATGTGGATAATAGACCCTAGAAAGCGTTGCACAAAAACGGGGTAGCACTCTGGTGTAAGGGACACCAGAGCGTTATAATGCTCTATGTAAGGCCAACAAGGAGTGTCAGTGCTCTGATAACATGGGAAGGGGAGTGTTGGTGTCTTAAAGTCTAGAAAAAAGCTCCAAAAAAAACAAAACTTAGTCAAACTTTGTCAATCACAATGGATGTGATGGAATAAGGATCCAATCATCATATTCAATCAGACATACAGGATGAACAAGGTCTAAAAATAACGAAGGGTAAGACAAGGTCTGTGAGGAAAACCAAAACTGAAAGTTTCGATTAATCCCTAGTGGAGTCGCCATTTTTTGTTGAAGAGAAATCCTCCTGCGGACAAGTGGATTCTCTCGAGGTACCTAGACTCCTAAGAACAAGACAGAAAGTGCTTAACATGGACACTTACTTCCTTTTAGATTTAATCGAGCTAATGAATGAAAGAGAAAGAGAAAGATATGTACCTTATGAACGATGTTTGTCCTTGCAAAGTCCAGGCTGAGCTTCGATCTTGAGCTCCTTGATAGGTCCTGCAAAATAAACAGAGGTACAAAAGATTTCCTACTCTATTGAGATTAGCTCAAACATAGATCCATCTACTGTAGACAAAATTATATGGAACAAGTACAAGTTTGAAAGAAACAATCCAAGCATGAATTTATATTGTTGAGAACAAACTGTTACTTACAGCCATGGATGTAGTGGAGCAGCTTCACCAAGCTCTCCTTGTCCATACCCTTGCTCAAATAACCCACATACAAGATTTTGATGCTTCAAATGACATCTCCCTCATGAGATCATAAGTTAGATGCTATTGCAATGTCTCTCTTCTTGTACTGTATGTTGCATATGAGATCATAGGTTTCCTACCTCCAATATTTTCCTCTCCTTTCACCATGAGAAGGCATCTTTATATAAGCATGGAAATACCCAACCACTTGAGAGATGTTTAGGATAAGTTGAGGATTTCTCTCCTTCAGTTGAGGATCTTCCCTAAGAACATGCCTTGAGATCATATTCGAATCCAAGCACCTTCATATATTGAGGGGATCTTTCCCTCATTCTTCTCAACAAACCAAATTTCATCCAGAAAAGGTAGAAATCCCCCAAAAGGGGCACCATTGTGCTATAATGCTACCCCAAAGAACGCCAAGGAGTGCCAGCACTTCCTGACAGTGTATAGGGGAGCGCTCCCCTCCAAAACCCATTTTTGAGTGGTTCTTTCAATGGAAAAAGGCTTGTACTTCTAATAGATTGATTCCTCCTCTTCAAAACTAGTCTTTGAGGTGTCCTAAGTGTCCCTGTCATGTTGTTGGAGGCATGACATAAGCAAGAAGGAAGTATGATGTTAGCAACACTTATAACACTTGCGGTCAAGATGTGACACTTGTGGACAAGATGCAACACTTACAACACTTGTAATGATGACACTTGCGACCCTATCGAAGTGAGTAATTTGGAGTTGTAATAGTAGTCCATGCAGTTCCTCAGTCTTCTGGCTCTCTTTGGCGCAGTTCTTCAGCTTCCCCTTCTTCTGTTCTGGTGGGCTCTGGATTCTCTTTGTCGGTTAGATCTACCTCTTCCCCACTATAGAAACCCTCTTCTCCGTAGTTTTGCTTAAACAAGTTCTCAAGGTGAACACCTCAAAATACTTCCCATTGCGTGTATGTCCTGCTTCTGTGTCGTTGTCTTTGTCCGAAACTTTGAAAATTATCCCTTTCAAGTCCGACCAATCTACTGTATCTTCAAGATGTGGTTTTCATGCAAGCGAATATTGATCCTTAGCTTCATAAAGTGCAAAAATTTTCCTCTGGGTACTTTGAAAAAGTACCTCTCGGCTTGGCTATATTATTGTGTTTTTTCAACAACAAACTCGGTGATATACCCTCCAATGGTAATATCAAACCAATGATCTACTGCTCTAGATACATCGTTTTCAGTTCTCTTGACCTTCTGGATCAACGTCGGTGTCCAATTAATAGGAGGTCTATATCTGATCTCAAAATGTGTGTCAACTAACCTATCCAACCACTCGTGTAGCTCCTAATGGATTCCTCCAAAGAAGATGTTGTGAATGTCGGTGAATATGTATCTTTGTAGCCAATCTTCAGTTCTCAATTTAGGGTTCTTAATCTGGGCTTCATCGAAGTCCTTCTCTTGATCCTCTATCCACTTCTGAATCTCTGTCTTCGATGGGAACCACCTTGACATTCCCTTAAAAATTTTCCGGTCCCGACAACGGAACCATTTGTTGGGACAGGGGCAGACCCAAGGTTCACTCCAAGAGTGCACCAACAAGCCCTACCTACTGGCCCTTTCAGCAACACCTGTGAAGAAAATGCAATCTCACCCGAAGCAGCTATGAGGCGATTGCAGGGCAGAGATGTCTACAACCAAGGGAATATCAAGGGGAATCTTGTATAACAACAATCAATATTCATACAACACTTATCAGGGAGATCTACTCAGTGCAGTTATAGATCTTAATCTAACACAGTAATGCAAAAAAAAAGTATAATAATGGCAGATATTAAAGCATCAATCACTCACACAACACAAAACATACGTGGTTCACCCTCTCTCTAGGGCTACATCCAGAGAACTGTGCTTATTATATATTAAGATAAAGCTTACAGTTCTAATCTTCACTCATGGCTAGTAGATCCTCTCTCTTCTTCTCTCTTTCCTTCCCCCTTCCTGCACACCTTGCTGCAGGATATGATCTTCGCACCCAACTAAAGATCTTACTATACGAGATGGCTCTCACTCTCAGCACTCCTCTCTCTCACAGTACAATAATCTCTTAACCAACAATCAATATCAATCCCCACCACTAGTACCGACCCAACCTAGGTCCTATCGACCTCTATTTATACATTACAGTCCCTCCCTGACAACGTTACATCAAAACCTAGGTGTCAAAAACCCTAATTACCAAAACCCTAGGTGTCTAAAACCCTAGGTCAACTTGATCCATTTTTTCTAGGCTTCGCCATCCTGTCTTTCCTTCTTCTCGTGCGTGCTACTCTAAAGAATCCAATGATGGATTTTTCCACTTCTTGAGTTGTCCTCGGTCCATCTTCATTATTGATCTATCCTCCTCGATCTCCTCATCCAACAGCTTTATTTTCTGCCCTTCGCTCCCTCTTTTCTTTTCTTTTGTTCACTTTGACCCAGTGACAGTCACTGTGTCTTCCGTGAAGTTCACTTTTTACCTTTTCTTCCTTCTTCTCTGTTTCCTTTCATAACCAAGGGCCAACACAACCTAAACACCCTTACCTTGGGTGGGGTGATTTTGAGGTGGAATCATGGCGTGAGAGAGGGGAGAGGGTTATTTGAAAAATGGGGGAGCAGCAATAAATGTACTCAAGGGATGAGTGAGCCTTGAAAAGAGTTGCCATAGTTGAGAAGTGGTGTCACGGTAATATAAAGAAAGCAACGAAACAATCTGGGAATTTGTGGAAATAATTCAGACCAGGATAATTCGAGGAAGGACAAAAGGAAGCGTTGTGAAAGATGAGAATACAAGAAAGAATGGTCAGTCAAATATTAAGTGAGAGAGAAGCGCAGACAGAAAGAATTCCCCAAGAGGGTGGAAAAGAAAAAGAAGTTGTAGAAGCATGGCAAAAGGAAGTTGGCATGGATATTGCAGAAGAAATAAAATATTAATCCCCGATACCAAGAAATATCGAGAATTTGACTGAAGATACCTCTCCCGAGGATGAGAATGAGACCCCCAGATCAAAGAAACCCACCCCGAATCCAGTGGTACTAGCCCCGAATCACCCGTACCCCAAGTGTCTTCTATACCAGTGGTAAATTATACACTACCTTCTTATGCTATTCTTGTTTCATTACAGTCTGTTATTCAGTCACAACTGGTAAGAACGAATACTAGGAGGATATTGGGATACCCTAGTAGATCGTAACCAGGATTGTTATGTTTTGTCTTGATAGGAGTAGTAAGATCAGAACTGTCTAGAAATGTGGGAGGTTCGATCGCTCGATACCCAGAATTTTGGGGTAAGGGAGACAAAGATGTTGAGCAAAATTGGTTCCTATGCAAATAAATCTAGAGGTCTAGAGGGACTCTAGATGGAAATAAATTGGTCAAGTTCCAAACTACCTTGAGAGGTCGTGCTCTCAAATGTTACATGAAGGCTATTGAGCCAGGAGCTCTAGGAGCGCAAGGACAAGCGTTCACACTTGGCCAAGTACAGATAAAATTCATAGAATAATTTAAGTTACCTCAGTTAGAACAAAAGGCTATGGCTGATTTCTGCAAAATTCAACAGAGGGAAGGTGAATCAGCCTGGGAATATAGTCAAAATTTTAAATATGTTATAGGGAGGCTAGCGCATCCAATTCACGAGGATCATCAAAGAGAATAGTATATCCATGGATTTCTACCTCTGACACGAATTTCATTAATGCAACAGCGGATAGCCACTTTGAAAAATGACTTGGAACAATCAATGAATATTAAATCCATGGTCGGATATCCAGGGAGCCTGAGAGTGACCAAACCCCCAGCAGATGCAAATTTGGTGCAACTACAAGGACAAATATCAACACTGATAGAGAATATTCGAGAATTGGCGATACCTAGACCAGGAAGATCGCAAGTTTGTTGTATCAGATGCTAGACAGAGGGACATATGGCGAATTAATGTCCACATATGAGGGAAATGGTACATCCTCAGAAAGAAATGGGACCCTCACCAGGACCCATGGGAGGATTTGTGAAATTATCTGCGAATTTACCATTCCATACCCCAACCCCGTATCATGATTTTCCAGGTAATGAATCATCACCCATAGTTGAGTACTGTGAGATATGTCGAATTCATGGGCATGGGCCAAGACAATTGCCCATTATTTAGGAGTATTCAATAGTATTGAATATTGTACATTGTGAGTTATGTGCATCTACCACACATGATACGAATCAGTGTAGAGAACTGGATGCACTCGCCAAGATACTGGATCGAACATCATTCAGGGTGAATGAAACCCCTCAAGGATCAGGAAGAGGATGAGGAGGTGGAGATGGAGGAGACTTCATAGGAGGAAGAAACAGAGGAAGAGGACCACATAGATGCTAAAACTATGATGAGAAAGGTCACATTGCTAGGGATTATCCTCATATGAGGCAGCCATGGTGCTCTCACTGCAAAACCAATGGGCATGTAACTAAAGACTGCCCAGAGATAATTGTGAAATGGGAAGATCGGGTACATCAAAGAGGAGCTAATATTATAATCTCAGAGATAAAGAGGTTCATCAAAGGATAGCTACCCAACTTTAATACTGTTACTCGAGGAGGAGAAAATACTAGCGTAGATGTTGATAATATGCTTGAAAGCAGTGCCTAAGGAGGAAATGTATGATCCTCTAAAATAGAATTTATTCTTTAAAAATTCAATAGAATTATTCCAGAGTATCCCTACCCCTGAGATGGAAGAAAACCCCCCTCATCCTATCATTTATCCTAAGATTGTGCAGTTCTTTGCTTCACCCCCTACACCTTGAAGCCCCGTAATCCCGATACGATAACCTGAGCAGTCACAAAATGTAGTTGACCTTTGGTTTCAGTTATTTTCTGATATTCTTGGGAATGACCAACTGACAGAAAAGTTGCGCAATTCCATGTACCTAGTCCTGGGAACTAAAGAATCTCCGGAAACTAGAATAAGGACTAATATTCTTGAGAAGAATACCCAGAGAGTGAAAAGAAGGAAAATACGGTATAGGAAAGAGTTTAGATTACTAGCCCAGCTAGACGAGTTTGAGATTGAAGAAGTTATGTTACATCTAGGATATGATGTTAACATACTTCATAAAAATACTTGGGAATCTTTAGGGAAACCCTAGTTAACATATTCCCCAAACCAGTTGAGAATGTCCAATCAGTATTGTATTTTCCTAATAGGAAGATTGGAGAATGTGGATATAGATGTTGTGGGAGTGAATATTGTAGTTGATTTTGAGGTGATCAAAATCATGGGGGATAAGGACCCTTATCCTGCACTACTTGGTATTGAATGGGCCTATTATAATTATGTTGTCATTGACCTAAAGAGGGAAACTATGACATTCAAAGAAGATGGAATAAAAGTCGGTCAGCCCTTGGATCCATACGTAGGCCCTCGGTATACGGAGCCAATGAACAACAATATGGAAGGAGAAGATTTAGATCAGTTATAAGATGTAACAGTAGGGAAAAGAGAAGACTACATAAATCCCATCATTGATGGGTCAGTGAGTAGGAGGAGCATACAATCGGTGGAAGAAGATTCAGAACTAGAATTTGACAGTTGGCAGCGAGGTTAATATGAAATATTTTCAAGGAGATGTGCAACTGTCAGAGCATATAGATGGCTTTGAACCGAGGTCAGAGAACATCCGATATATGATGGTACCTCAGAACTTAACATTTTTTTGGTTAGCATGGAAGAAAATATAGCGGAGGATCAAAGGATTTTAGTTCTGGACTTATACCTCCAGGACACCCCTCTTAGATGATGGGTTAGTCACAAAGCTATGATTAAGAACTAGGATGATGTGAAGAAAGATATCTGATATATATTTCAAGATAAGGAGCAACTGAAATCAGAGATGTGGATGGATTTCCAAGTTGCACAATTGTTCAATGGACAGTATGATCCTAAAACACATATTGAACAATGTGTGAGACAGTGGAAAGTTGTAGAAATACCATATCTCTTATGGGTTCAAGTATTTGCCCATTCACTAGGTATGATTTTGGAATCTTGTTACATCCATGAAGAGACCAGAAGGAAAACCAACAACTCAAAAATGTTAGCAGACCAATTTTGCAAGGACTTATCTTTTACAAGTAAGTACCCTGAGATTAAGATAGTCCTGAAAAAAAATAAAAATTCCTTTTTACTGATGCGGGTGAGCAAAAATCAGACCCAGTGGTATGTGCAAATCATATTCAAGTGCTTCAGTCTAACCTTCACCTAAACAAGAACAAGACATATATAGAATGTTATAATATTGAGAAGGATTTGGAAAACCCGGATGATTTAGAAGAACTAAGAAACTTAGGCATTAAGGAAACAGGAGGAAGGAGAGAAATCCAGAACACCATACCAGAAAGAATGATAGTTCCTATAATCATCCATTGAATTTACGAAAATTCAACATAGGAACTACAGAGAAACCCAACATAACTATGGTAGGGGATTACTAGGATGAGGAAACTAGCAAAGAAATACATATCCTATAGTGGGAGTATGAGGACTTATTCCCAAAGACATTATCAGAGCTAAAAGGGATTAAAGGAGCTATGGGAGAGATGAATATTGAACTAAAGAAGGGATCAAAACCTATAAGGCATAGACCATATCGTCTTAACCCCAAGGTGAAAGAGAAGGTTAAGAGGGAAATAGACAAGATGCTTGAGGTTGGACTTATTTTTCCAGTTGAAGAAGCAGAATGGGTTAGCCCCATAGTCATCCAAAGAAAGAAAGGTACAGAGGACGTTAGGGTATGTGTAGACTACATAAGCCTTGACTCTATCTATGTGCATGACCCTTTTCCCACACCTTTTACAGATGAGGCGCTATAACATGTTGCAGGGAAAGAATCTTACTCATTTATAGATGGAATTTCGGGGTATCACCAAGTGAGGATTGTCAAAAAAGACAAAAGGAAGACCACATTCATAATAGAATGGGGGTCATTTGCATACAATGTGATGCCATTTGGCCTAAATAACGCCCCTGTATTTTTTATTGGATTGTAATAGCATCCTTCCGAGAATTTATTCACAAATTTATAGAAGTTTATCTCGACAATTGGATGGTGTACAGTCTTCTCAAAGAACATGTAGCCCTATTACGTATAATTTTTGATAGGTGTAGGAAATTGCAGATATCTCTGAACCTCAAAAAGTGTATCTTATGTGTGCCACATGGTAATCTGTTAGGCCACATAGTATGCCAAGAAGGAGTACTGGTAGGTCGAGCAAACGTTGCGATCATTGTGAACATGCCACTACCTATGAGCGCTAAAACATTGTGCTCCATGCTGGGGCACAGAGGGTACTATCGTAGGTTTATTAGAAGGTATGAGAATATTACTACAAACCTAGAAAATCTACTAAAGAAGTCGGAAGTGTTCCAGTGGACACCAGAGTGTGATAAAGCATTCAACATACTGAAGGAAAAGCTCAGCACAACACCTTTTCTGATATTTCCGAACTGGGAAAATGAATTTCATGTGCACGTGGACGCATCAGGTATTGCCCTGGGAGCCATCTTAGTGCAACCAGGAGATCAAACCATGGATCATCCCATCTACTTTGATATCAGGAAGCTGTAACAAGCTTAGCGCAACTATACAACCACAGAAAGGGAGGGTTTAGCTATGATTTACGCTCTACAAAAGTTTAGAAATTACTTGTTAGGATCTCATTTTAATTTTTTTACGAATCATTCTGCGTTAGAATATCTAGTTAATAAGCATGTCTTGGAAGGAAGAATTTGTCGATGGTTGTTACTATTTCAGGAATTTTCATTTGAGGTAATCATCAAACATGGAATATGCAACGTGGGCCCTAATCACCTATCCAGATTAGAGTCAGGAGAAAGTGGCAGAGAGGTCGATGATCAACTCCCAGATGCAGACCTATTCTGGGTTGAGGCCATACCAGAATACCTGGAAGACATGGCAGTTTTCCTGAGTATAGGGGCCTGACAAAAAGCGTACTCCGCAACTCAGAAACTCCATATGGTGGTTCGAGCAATGGACTATCAATTGATTGCGGGGCAATTTTATAAGTTGGGCCTAGATAGTATCCTCAGGAAGTGTGTCTTGCACCATGAAATACAAGACATATTGTGGGAGTTCCATAGTGGAGTTGTGGGAGGCAATGTTGGAGGAAAGGCCAGTGCATAGAAAGTCCTCCAAGTCGGATTATGGTGGGCCACACTCTTCAAGGATGTGAAGGAATATGCTAGATATTATGACACCTGTCAGAGAGTAGGCAAGCCATCACGACGAGATGAATTTCCTCTTTAGTCAGTTCGAGCTCTACAATCATTTGAGAAGTGGGCAGTGGATTCCATTGGGTCAATCACCCCTGCCGATAAGCACTCAAAGGTCAGGTATATTATTACCACAACTTGTTACCTTACACAATGGGTTGAGACAGTAGTTTTTCAGTATTTATCGACCGATACTGTTGCTAGGTTTATTTTTTAAAGAATTATCACTCAGTTTGGATGTCTTAGGAGTCTCACCAGTGATAAGGGTGGTCATTTTATCAGTAATACAATTGAAAATCTTACAAAATAGTTCTTAATTCAACATCATAAAAGTATCCCTTACGATCCACAATCCAATGGCACAGTAGAGGCGTTTAATAAGAATCTGGAGAGAGGATTAACGAAGGTTTGTTGCGCAAAAAGGGAAGATTGGGATGACAGAGTCCCAACAGTTTTGTGGGCTTACAGGAAAATGATGAAGAAGCTCCACAAGTGTACTATGTTTCACCAAGTCTATGGGAAATAGGTTGTGGTACCTGCAAAGTTCATTACCTCCAGTATATAAATTGCACATATTACACACATGTTAGAGGAAGAATCAGTCACGCAAAGGGTTATGGATTTGCAAGAACTTGATGAGACCAAGTTTTTAGCATACTTTCATCAATCAGTTAAGAAAGCAAGGCAAAACTATTGGCACAACAAGCACATTAATACTAAAAAAAATTCACAAGGAGGTAAGGTCCTAATTTATCACAATCGATACCAAAAACATCCAAGCAAGTTGTGCATGCATTGGTTGGGACCATTTATAGTTGTAGAGATCCGACCCTCTGGAGCAGTCAGACTCACACAAATTGATGGTATACTTAGGCTAGGATGGGTGAATGGCACTCGCCTGAAGCCCTATATTTCTCATAAATGAGATAAAGGACTATTTCTATAGTCCAAAGGAGCATGTATAGTAGTTAGATTTTAATTTTTTTACAATTTATTTGAATTCAGTTAATAAAGTCGGTGTGTGCATTGTTGCACCGCGACATTATTTCATTTTTCATATAAGTGTTACTTTGGTGCAGAACTGCTTATTCAGCAACATAGGATCAGAAGAGCCATGAGTCCATTAAAATATAGTCATTAAATATGGCGGGTACCCCTTTGTGGTCAGAGGGAGAGCGAATATGGACGCAATCCTACTCCATGTGCCACATGCACCCGGTCCAGTCATATCCTTTATGATTGCTTCAGTAATCTATCTAAACTCTATTAAACCATAAAGTCAAGATACATGGATATTCCATTGGTATTCACACCAGGATTCTCATACGTTCAAATGGTAAGGTATGAAGTCGACCATGTCCTTGACCAATTGGTTAAGTAAATTCCAGAATCACCCAATAGATTTATCCCATTAACAGTCTTGTCGGACAACTCAACTTTCGGTTTCATCTATAGGATTAATGATGAGTGGCCTTAGTAGTTATTACAGAACTTTCCAGCTAAGATTGAGTATAAATTTGGGTGAACACGGTGTAAGACATATTGTTTCCTAGAGAGAACTTTGTGCCTTGTGATTTCTGAATTTTAGTCATGCCTATGCAATCCCTCGACCCTCAGTCGGGATATCAAATCCCAGTTATCCTGTCGAATTCTGTTGACAGTACAGAGTCACTATGCCGATAGATACAGGAAGCAAGAGTTTAGTTTCAAATATGCAGTGCCGAGTGAGCCATGTGATCCTTGGTTTGAGATCGTGGGCGATCTCAAGGGAAAGGTTGAGCAGGTGAAACTCCTCGACCTCGATCTAACAGACCAGGTCTTGTTCCCAAAATTGAGCATTGATGTGTTATGGAATGTGGCTATAGATGAGTTGGGAGGGATGCAGTTCATGCAAAATCCAGAGTTCATCAACCTCTTCAACTCCAGCATCATGAATCTTCGAGACTTGTCAGTTTTTGGCACTACTGGTGAATTTGTGCAGTGTACTAAGTTCCTCATCAGTTTCATAAATGACACGATCTTATGGATCGACAAATGGTATCCCATACATGCATAGTATATCCATCAACTCATGGGCCTCTCCATCGAAGGAAAATACGTATCAAAAGGATTTCAAGGTCCCAGTAAACATGGGAAGAAAAAGTGAGAACCCAGTTTGTATGAAAGATTTAATACTCGGAGATGGGAGTACAAAACCAATATTGACCCCATTCTACCTAAGACAGTCAAAATAACTTGCTATGTGATTTCTAGAAGGGTAATGCAGTCATATTACAAGGGTGAGTGCATGTTGGATGCCTTGTCTATAATTTATATTTGAGCCAATGGAGAAGTATTCAACTGGTGTAGCTTCTTGCTGGAAGAGCTCTTGGTTTCATGTGAGGAAGCTCAGGATAAGGGTAGCACCTTCACCTGTGGATACCTAATAGTTGTTTTCACCATGCTAAAGTGGATTCCACCTTTAGAAAGACCGCTATCAACAACAGATAAATGTCGACTAGCAAAGATGTTTGAGCCTTAGCACTCAAGGTCGGACTCGGAGAACACAGCATTAAACAACATAACGTTCTTAAAATAGTATAACTAGTTACTTGACGCAACTCAGAGGTTGTACATACTTCAGGAATTTCTCAAACAGAACACGTGGAACGCCGTGTTCAACATGAACTGCTACTACACCTTTGTCTGTCCAAGGCATGCCAAGTTAGAATAATTCCACTCCCAAATGATGTCGTTTTACTTGGATGAAGAGGCCTTTGACAAGTAGGGCGTGTCATGGCCAGGAGTGAAATGCAACCCACACAATTCAGGGATGCACTAACTTCTACCGGTGGATCTTTTGAAGAAAAAGGGACAAGAAATAGGGGTAGGACCGAGATCATGCCCAGAGGAGAAAAAGAAAGAGGCTCCAATGCATACATACCCAGAGGAGGAGGAAGAGACATGATCGTTGTAATGCAAGAAGAGGACATTTCCCATGTTCCCACAGCTTCCAGAGAAAGCTATGTTGACAGTTAAATATGTCAATGACATCCTAAATGTTGTTTTCATTGGAGACCCATTGGTCAAGAAACCCAAGACATGGCTCTCCCCCATGAATATCCTGAACCCTTATCCTATATCATCAACCATACCTCGTGCTTGAGTAGCAACTTGAGAATCCCAAATGATCATTGATATCCAGGATGAGCTTGAATATAACACCACTCCATCCTCCACCATCATCACCAAACAACCCCCATCACCCCCACAACCCCAATCACCACTGCAAGAAATAACCCGCCAACCCCAAAAAATTAACTAGAGCCCATGTAGTTGGACCCCCTCAAACTACCTGAGCATAGACCAACACTCACTAGTCCAAACCCTAACGTCTCGAGCCAACAAATTATTCCATTTATACCAATACAGGATAGTCAACCTTCAAAGGAGATGCAAACTGTTCCCATACCGCAAGACCCAAGCATGCAGTGTCCCCTCTCAACAATCAATGTTGAGAGTACCATTAAAAGGGGTGGAACCCTAGAAGACAAGGTCCAGAAAGAGGCAGAAGTACTATAGGTTCAGAATGAATATGAAACTACATCAGGATGGAGTGCAACGTCATTGCAGGATCAAATGGAGATAATTCTTCAGAACCCACAACAGTGCACAGAGCTTATGCAGCTCTGCCTAGAAAAAACAAAAGTGTTATCATTCTTTCCATTAGCATTGAGGATGAGACTTGCGTAACAGCTGCAAGGTCCATCTATAGGGGAGGAAGAGGTGGATACACCCACATAACACTCAATGGCTAGTGGACTCCCATTGTAGGTCTGAGTACCTAGGGATGCCACTAATTATTTTGTTGACCTCTCTCAGTGGTCATCAACATAGCTAGTAGGTATTATCAGAGCCTCAACTGATCAACTGGAGCAGAGGATCCAGCAGGTCGAAAGGGAAGCTAAATTTTGCAAAGAGAAAGCACTCCTTGAGCAAGCATGCCAGATGTAGGAAGAGTGTAAGGATCCAGGAAAAGAAAAAACTAGAAAGGGTCTAGGAAAATCTTGTAGAATCTTGGCCAGTGATCCAAAGGAAAACACCACAAATGCCACTGTACAGTGCAGTAGGTGAGTCTAAGAAGAGGATTCAACTACTTCAAGGAGCATGGTCAGAGTTGACCATTCATATAAGGAACCTTGAAGCACAGTTGCAGGAGAGTCAACATGAAGCAGAACAACAACCTAGGAAGCTTCAAGAGCAAATGGACAAAGTAGTGCTTGAAGGAAATAATGCAAGAGCAGCCTTGCAGAAATGAACAGCAGAATGCACGAGGATCTTTCAGGAAGTTAGATATTGGATGGGTATCATTACAAGGTGCAACCATACTCTGGAGGGCATGCGCATGAAGATATAGTTGCTTAACGAGGAATTTTTTGTCACCATGGATCCACTACAGAAACAAGAAAAAATCGACTAGATCTAGCATGCAGAAAACAAGATGAATGCTTTATTTGAAGTGCAGTCAGTAGCTAAGAAAGAGATACAAGATTTTTAACCTTTCGTTCAAACAACCTACATGCATATGCATCAGGTAGATGCTACAGCTAATTCAGAGTGAAACTCCCTGGTCGCTTCCAAGCCTAAAGGATGCATTACAAATGTGACTCAGCAATTCATGGTTGAAGCTTCACTCCTTGCCAGGAAGTGGCAGGATAAAATCGCCAATTTTCAAGGAGTAAGGAAGAGAGCCCTGGAATTGTTTATAGATTTGGGCCCTTCATTTGAAGAGGTGGAAAAGGGAAGAGCGCAAGCACAAGCTGGAAGCAAAGCAGAGACATACAACAAAGGAAAGTAGCAGTCAAGTCCAGAGATCATGGAAGAACTGAGGACTTGACTCGAGGATGAGTCAAGGATTGTGGTCGGAGCTTGTTGGGCCCTTCGTTTTGTTGATTAGAAGTTGAGAAAGGAAGACTACAGTCCCAATTTTGGTCAAACACAAGTTTCACAAGCCACAAAGGAGATGGATAGCAAAGCAAGGGAGGAAACAGAAAACGATTATAAAGAAGGACAACGCAACACCAGCAAGGAGAAATAAGTTACAACATAACAAGAACAATAAAGCATGTGAAGTCTCAAACCAGTAAATTCAAATTAGCATATATATATGAGATGTATATGATTGTAAAGGGTTGATAGGATTATCATTCACTCCATTTAGGTTCTGTTATTGTAATTAATGTCCATCTTAGAAAAAGGGTAGATAGAACTCTGAGGAATGAGTTTGGAGCTAGAAATGATTGTAACATAGTAATGACTTGTTGTAATATCGATAAAGAAAGAAGCCTGGGATAGCCTTGTTTCTCAGTAGTATAGAGTTTTTGGTAGTTCTGGAAAGACCGCGCAGAGTCTCTATCTGTTGAATTGTATATGAGAAACCCTTTTGATGATAATATATGGAAGGACCTAAAATTTTGAAATATTCTGTGTAATTTTTTGTCTATGTCTATGAGTTGTCATTCTAATTTACTTCTTCATGTCTGATAAGATCAATATGTTATAACTTGTTTGCACATGTTGTCGCAACTCTATTATCTTTACTATTAGTTATGAATGGGTTCGGATCTGTTACTTGTTAGTTCATCTTGCACAAGACTATGTTGAATCTTGATGATTCTGGAGATCTACCTAAGTATTATCCTTACCATTCCCTATCTTCTTGTCTTGGTTTCACTTCGGGTGAGACTTATTCTCTTTGGAGAAGATTAAAATGTGAGTGCTCTAGACTACTTGGTACCCTTTTGTTGGTAACCTAAGAAGGACCCTGGTCTGATCAAGTTTTTGCCAATAGATACCATAAGAAAATAGCATAATAGTGTTCAATCGACTGAAGCATAAATTTCTTCGAGAGGGAAACAAAGTTACAAACAAACATCCAGCATCCAAAAATTGGAGTGTGACAAGAGATAAAAGAAAAGAGAAGATATTTGTAACTTGTGGACCAACCGAAAGTTGAATAGAAAAATGATTAGAGGATATCAACCTGATAAAGTGCGTGAGCATTCTGAGTCTGAAAGAAATCGACCAAAGTTGGAAATAATATCATCCATGGCGATCCTTGACAGAAGTAATGAAGCACAGTTGATAGAGGCTATCATTGGCGCCTAGAAACTAGAAAACCAAACCAAAAGCATGGATTACAAAGAGTCAGGACCAGTGATATGTTGTCCTCCTATTCAAGAAACCATCCCTCGAATTAGAGGGTTACTTCAACAAATACTTCAGATCAACAAACAGTGTGCAAGATTATGGTATAGAACCAAAGAGCATGGAAATTTACGCGACACATTGATTATCGAGCTATAAATAAATGAATTCGATGCAATGATCATTCACATCAAGGATCTCATGGACCCGACCACCTGCCAAATATTATATCAATAGAACAATATTTAATAGATTATAGTTGCGAACCAAAATGTCCAATAGAACAATGTCTCATTGAATATAAAGACAAAAATTTTTAGACCGAAGAAGTAACTTGTCAAGAAAGAAAGAAGCAATTACTCCTCGAATAACATCAATCCAAATACGAACAAAAATAAACTTCGGTAGAAGAACAACCAAATAAGAATCTGACTTCCCAGTGGAAAATTGTGATAAGTCGAGGATCACAAAAAATTATCATTCTTAAAGCAGCCATGGGACTCAATAATATTCCCCTTTATGAAGGAGATGAAGACTCAAGAAGACATTGGTTTTTATGAAAAAAACTCTGGGATTAAGAAGACATCCGAGATGAAGATAAGAAGATGGAACAATTCGGTGTTTCTCTTCTACACCGTGCTCTAACATGGTTCATGAGTTTCACAGAAAATCAAAGCTGGTCAAAATTAGAAATAAATATAATTTTCTTATCATTTTCAAGGTCCAATATGTTACACACTTGGCCACACAAAATATAAAATAAATAAATCAACGACTAAGTGATTCAGTCCGCAAATACGAAAAAAAATTCAAAAATATACTTAGCAATATACCAATGAAAATTTATCAAAGTCTACTATTACAATGGTATGTATCTGACTTGCTACAACAAATTATAACTTCATTATGACTTTATGAGACAACCTCATGTGAATACGCATTACAAAAATCTGAATGGGTCAATTCGGATGATGATGGCCCATCGACTTCCTCGTCGATAAAAAGGATAGAAATAAAATAGAACATCTACAACAAACCATTAAAAATATATCCTTAAGAAGAAGTGAGGTGTGGTGTACCAAATGCTGTGAAGATGGTCATACAAAAGATACTTGAAGTCTTAATCATCAAATACCTGGAGCAATGGATGCACAATGAGTGAAAGAGGAAACATATTGTAACATATGCAAAACCTTGATTGACCATAGTGTACAAGATTTCCCACACAACTTGAAAAATACCAAGTGGTTTCATATCTATGAAATGCATAGCCATGGAACATCTGAGTTCCATATAAATACATGAAATATAAATGTAAATACAGTCTAGCACAACAAAGATATCGATCATAATAATGACCATGGTAGAAGAACCAATTATTATGGTTGAGGTCATGGTCGAGGTGGTCGAGGTCGAGCTAGATTCCATGTTTTGGGTTGAGGTCGACCTTACTGTTATAATTGCTAGAAATATGACCACATTATCCCTCACTTCCCAATATAAGATCTGGTCGACTTGAAATTTTGTAACATTTGTGGCATTGGAGATCATTCATCGGAAGACTTTCCAATAGTACTTGATAATATCAAGACCAAAAATAACGTCAACCTCCTACATTCAATCTCAAAAGAAGAAGGACCTTACATGGCGTTGCTATATAGGGCACAGGATAGGATAATATCCCCTTACATGATTGAGATAGAGGGAAGTCTAATCAGTTTCCAAATATAGATAAAGAAGAACATATTATGAGGAAGCGCTTAAATTATTCAGAAATTATAACCAAGACCAACCAAACAGAGGTAGACAAAATGAATATATTGTACAATAATTCTTACAGATATTAAGAGAAAATCATTCAATTGGTCCATTGGTAGATCTAATTAATATACTAAGAGAGTATAAAGAAGGACAAAGACCATCTAAGGACATCATACAACTCTCCTATAAGAATAAATATTATGATCCACGGGTCAACTTGGAAATTCATGGGGTGTTGATTAACCAGGAATTCGTCGACTTTGGATCAAAAGTAAATATCCTACCTCAAGAGACATGGATACGACTAGATTGGCCTTCATTAGTGCCAACACTAAATTACCTAAATCTAGTAGATCAAATATTAATAGAGAATATTGATATACTCATAAACATTGAAACTTATATCATGGGTATACTGACATTAGTCGACTTTGAAGTAATCAACTTGGTTGATGGAATGCCAGCATATGCAGCACTTGTCAGTCGACCATGGGGACGAAAAATGAAAGAAAATATATGTTGAAATATTGTGACTTCGAATAATATTTTTTCTAAGAGGGAGTGTTGAATAATATTATTGTATTAATTAGGCCCTATTTTGCCTTTGTAAAAGTCGTTCCTTTTGTCCCTTGACAATTAAATGTAAATTAAAAGTGTAAAGTGACAGGTCGTCCAAGAAGTAATTAAGGGAGGCCAAACTATTATTTATAAAGGAGGCTAGCACCGCATTTTCACACTCACTCGTGTGCTCTACAACAAGAGGAAAAAGTGTGCAAGTCTTGGAGGAGTAGTTGTTGCAACTGGGGGTGACGTCAAGGAAAGTTTTTGTCTATCTCTTGGTATATCTTGGTATCTCTTCCTAATGAAGGAGTAGAGGAGGATATTTTTTTTTTTTGTTGTTCTATCTATATTGAGGAAGATTTTTCTAGGTTTTCTTCCCCATGAGGGTTTCCCATGATAATATGTGTGTCTCTATTGTTTTCGTGATCGCCTCTCTTTCAGTGATCTTATTTATGCAGTTAATGTGCTAAATGATTATAATAATAAAGAAGAACCGTAAATTCTAGTTGTATAAGTAAAAGTTCAACATGGTTTCATAGCATGCCTGAAAGAGACCAGCTCACAGTTTATAAGAAGTGACTAGCCTCATCGCACCCTCTCCAAAAATACAGTTTTTAGTATTGTAGCTGCTGCAAAATTAGGGTTTTTGTATAAACACTAAGTGTGACATTTTTCCTATTTAAGGAGGACATTGGGGGAAGTAAACACATCTAGGAGCTATCCCTAGGAGGGCGCATCTAGTCCCTGGATCAGAATTCTGAAGTTTGAAGTTTGAGAAATTAGTGTTTCCTCATAAAACCCTAAGTTGCAGTTGCAGTTGCAGTTGCAATGTTGGTTCCTTCATACCAGTTCCTTCATGTCAATTGCAACACCAGTTGCAGTTCCAACACCAGTTGTAGTGACAACACCAGTTGTAGTACCAGTTATAGTAAAAAAAAATTGTGAAGTGTTGGGACTGGTTTTTATTGTCCTAGTGCACCTTACCCTAGAAAATCTCAAGCTACCTTTAGATTACAAATTGCAGCACCTTTGAATTTTTAAAGGGTACTTGCATGAGAAAGGATATTTTGTCTAAGAAACAATCATAGATCCATAAGGATCTTAGATCCATCACAGTCAAAGGAACTATGAACCTCATTTTTTATTACTTTGATATGCCTCTACTTGTTATGGCATTATTGTGATGTTATGAATACCCATGTTGTATTTTAATCTTTTGAAGTTACAATACTAAGCATTGGTCAAAATTAAAGTCAAAGTATTAGATTGATTAAATTTGACATTATAGAGTCTATTCCCTAACTCATATTTATGTCAAGATAGCATATTGTCTTAGTACAAAGGACAGGTTGAAGAAAATACTTGTCATATTGAGTGAAGGAGACTCAGAAGAAAAACAACAACATTCAATCTTGAGCAAAAGACTCAAAGTTCCAGGTTTGATTGATTAAATTGATAAGATTCAAATTTTCACATATGAAGTTTGATAACTGCTAAACACTATAGTTGTGATAGCAATATTTGAAAAGTTTCATACTTGGTAGCATGTGAGTATTATTAAGATAAATGATTATTCTAATCATTTACCAGACATAACTATCATCTCCTCTAGGAGAAACTTCTTTTTTTGTTTCCAGGTTACCATGGAGGAATGATTGATCAAAACACTAGAAGAGTGTTGCTCTCATTTCTTACTATTGTATTTATTAGTTTTAACCCTTGTTTCAGGAAGGTCACAAGTGATATCTCTGAAGGATCTACTGTGAAGATTGTTCTCGCTATTATTTCTATTATTATAGAGAGTATTATTCTTTTCTATTGTTTCTCCCTTGTTGTTCTTATTCTGGGCATGTCACTGGTGATAACCCTGAGGGAGCTATGGTAAATTTGTAGGTGTTGAGACCTAAGTTTTCACCCCTAACCCTCCTCTCTCATTTCCCTATACCTTCATCAAAATCATTCCTCTGTCGGTTGGTTAAGTCGATTTCCCATTACTAAATGACTTAGGTTTTTATCATTATCTTTCTTGATTGATTCTTTGCACCAATTATTTTTGTTTTCTTGAAGGGTAATTACATGTCGTGGTTTGGGTTTGAAATATTTTTGATCATTTTTACCATTGATTGAGTGTGCATCAGGTCGACCAAGTCCTTCGTTTTCATAGGAAACATCCAAAATAAAAACACAGCAATTCAGAGTAGGGGATTTCAGGCTTAGATTGTGAGCAAACAGACAGGTTAAAATTTTTTATGGTGTAGATCCAATAGTTAATTAAGATCAACAGCTCGTGTGCATTCAAGGTTTCAAAATTGCGCGAGGTTTAACAACAAAGAATATAAAGTTTCACACCAGAACATTGTCACTATGGGATATTTCAATCTAGAACAAGCGCAAATCCCTGAAGTGTCGGAGCTCCGAAGCATCGGAGCCCCAAAGTGCTAAAGTGACTGAGTCGTTTTCAACTGATGTCATATGCCACCTGTCAGTTGATTCCATATGACACGTGGCACTCATTTCTGGTACTTTGGTTATGTCATCCACGTTACTTCATATGACACATGGCACTCATTTCCAATACTTTGGTTACGTCATCCGTGCTATTTCAGGTGACACATGTCACTCTCTTTTTATGACATGTCACTAACTATAACATCATGCGGCCACATCACTCCACGAGATTCTCAAACTCTACAATCAAAATCTCCCGAAGTGTCAAAGTGTCGAAGCGTCAGAGCCCCTTTCTCATAAGTTCTTCTTCAGCTGATGAGTCATATGCCACCTGTTAGTTGATTTCAAATGACACATGGCACTCATTTCAGGCTTCCATATCACTCCGAGAGATGGTCACTCTGGGAGATTTTAGTTCAGAGAAAAAATAGTTCCTCGAAGCTCCGAAGGTCAAATTGTCGAAGTGTTCATCACATCACTCCATGAGATTGTCACTCTAGGAGATTTTCATCCAGAGAAAACAAGGTTCCCCGAATTGTCAGAACTCCAAAGTGTTAGCATGTCGAAGGGCTAGATCCTATGAAGTCCCAAAATATTAAAATGATTAAAGTATCTTAATCTCTGGTTAATTAGCAATAAGAATTGGTTAATGATTTCGTGAGTTCGGTAATTCGGGAGATATGTTTACTCTGCATTCAAAATCTCCCAAATGTCAGATTTCTGAAGTGGCCTATCCTCATTAATTGCAAGTTTTAAAGTTTCCAAATGGTGCCAAACAAAGGGAACATTGAGCCAGTCTGTAGCATCATATTGCTCGTCTGGTAGAAGCTCGATGATAGTCGATACGTACAGAACTGAAGTTTCAGATACGGACCCTACAACACCACAAACAAGAATTAGAGAAACTATACTCCAAACTACAGAAGGAATATCAAAGACTCCAGAAAAAGCACCAGAAGACTTGCTTCTTCCTCAAGGAGATAAGTTGAAGAAGAACGTTGCCAACACATTGTTAGAACAGGGGCAGACCCAGGGTTCAATTCTCAAGATTGCACCAACAAATCCCTAACTACCGTCCCTTTCGGCAACACCTGCGAAGCAGATGAAGTCTCACCCGAGGTAGAGGCAGAGGTGGTTGAAAGACTCAGGTGTTTGCAACCTTAGCTAGGACACAGATCTATGATTATATCACTTACAGAGCACAATGCACTGATCATTTGTCAATATTCAACCCTTACTATACTTTACAGATAGCACAGAGCATCGCGACATTTACTTAGATCTAAGGTATCTCAACACTTAGCAGTAGTAAAGCAGATCAGATCCGGTAAATCGGCACTAAGCACCTTGATACATGTCAAATCTAACATTCACACACCTATAAGAAGCACAAAGCATAAGTAGATCTATCTAAATATATGAAAGCACTTAGCAAAAGAAGGGATAAAAACATCAAGTCGAAGCACAAAGCATAACACACATATTTACGTGGTTCACCCCCACCCTGGGGATGCATCCACCAACTCTTCCTCTTTATTAGTGTCTTCAATCAGTTATAACACAGAGCCACCAAAACCCTACTACACACAGGATAGAAGATATGTGCAGCTCGCTAGATCCTTCTTCCTTGTGTTACAGCACAAATCCTTTTCCAAATTCCTACAATGACTAGCACTTAGCCCTACAAGTCTCATATAGGCACAAAGCACTTACATACCTTACTTTCACTTAGCATAAATCACATAGATGTTGATATTCGACTACTAATTTATTGGCTATCCTTCTATTTATACATACAAAAGTGGCCTAAGCATGGGTAAACCCATGGGCCAACATCCCTTTCCCATTACATATTCCCAAAACCCAAGAAGGGACCCAGAAGTGGGCCAAGATTCCGCAATCTTCTCTTCGTTTGGCGCTCCATATTTGACAGGTTGGCGAAGTCCCAAAAACGGTCAAACATGACCAATATTATCCCAAAACTTGGTCAAGGGCCAAGAGGCCCCCAACACTCACTTGTGACTCATCCTGAGTCACTATGGTCTGAGAAATTCTTCCTCGAATGCCTCGAGCTTGGCTCAAGCAGCTTCAACCTGTTGTAATGCTATGGCCTCTTGCTCAGTGAACTCCTAGATCACTGGGTCGTTCACTGGCCCTTTTAGGTGTTTTTCTGCTGTGATGACGACCTGTTCTAGCTCAGCTCCTTGGCTTTCAACTTCGGTGAACAATTGGCATGCCTTTTCTTGCACTGGTTGAAGTCATTGAGTCCATCACTTTACTTTGAATCATGTGGATATTTTTTTGGGTCGTACATTGTTCTTGAAACCTATTCATTCTTTCAACTGGTGTTAAGGCCTTCAGTTGTGCCTGTAACATATCGGTGTGTTGTTTTGCTTCTTAGAGATACAACTCCAATGCCTATAACTCTGGATTCTCTGTGAGGTTCTCATAAGTCTAGGCACTCTTGTTACTCAGCTACTTTCATTCCAAGGCTAGAGATTTTAATCTCCCAACTGTGATGTGGGAAGTTGCTTCCCTTAAGTCTCTTACCTCCTGTGGGGTCTCAGGTACTGCGTGAAGCTCTAGATCTGCAATGTGTTGTTGTATCTTATGGATCATGTCTTCAAGTTGTGCCACCTACTGTAGGATTATTTCTTCAGTCTGTACTTAAATGAATGTCACAGAGATAAGTGCTCTATTGATCGCTTCCTTTACCTCCATTTTCTCCGCCAGCAATTGTTCCCTTCCTTGCTATAGTTGTGCTTTCTCGTCATTCCATTTTTCTTGGAGAGCACTCTTTTCTTGCTCTGCAGCACTGCGTTGTTCGACAAGTATTCCCTATACTTGTGCCAAAGCCTAGATGGCTTTCTCTACTTCACCTTGTGATTTTTGAAGTAGAGCCTCGACTGAATTCACGATTTTGTAGAGTTGAGCTAGCTCATATCCTACTTCTGGTGTTCCGACTGACAAGGATGCATTGGAGACTCCTTGCTTCGACTGAAGTGCCTGCTACACTCCTTGGAGCTCTATCTTGATCCAACTATACATATTGATGCAGGAGCATCACCAACACATCAAGCGAGCCAGCGCGGAAGCGAAAGACAACTGGAAGGCGGCCAGCACAAATTTTGAAAACACCTTGGAAGTTGTTGCGCAAGTCTTAAATGAGCATTAAGTGGGAGCGCACTTGTATATTGTAATGGACCTTGAGAGGATATCTCTCATCCTTTGTAGATAGATGGAATTTAAAATAGTTAATGCAGGTAGATAGGAATTTAATTCTAGATTAGACAATTTAGGAGCTGGAGGGAAAACGGATATAGACACCCTCATTGTATCATTGTAACATAGCCTGAGCATAGATTAAAGCAAGAGAAGAGAAAGAGAAAGCAGAGAGTTGTGTAAAAAACACCCATGTACAAACATTTGAATTAATAGAAGAGTTCTGATTCAAATTCATGGTTTGTGTTGTTCTCTGTGTATTTGATGTTAATATGCTCATGAATGTTTGCTTCCTGTTATACATTTTCTTTTATATGATGTGTATATGATCTCATGGTTAAATTGAAGTCTGAGAGGGTGAAGGAATGAGTTTCAATTGTTTCTCTATTTGAGCCAGAGATTCCTGCAAGGAGTGCAGTTGAAGTGTCTGCAAGGAGTGTGTTGACAGAGGGTTCAGCTAGAGATAAATTTTGTTCTCATTCATCCCAAAGGTGTAGTTGAGCACAGGATCCATGTAAGGAGTGCGCAGGTAGAGTAAAAGTCTCAGGGTTGCGAACCTGAGTAAAGAGTTAAAGACCGTTGTTGCAGGTGTGCGCAAAGTCGAGGATTTTTCATCACTTAGACATGTTGAAGGGTTGCCACAAGGAGTGCACGCAAGGAGCCCTTTCTAAGGCTCAGAGTCATAGCAAATCTCAGGAAGGATAGAGTCTTTGAATTCGTCGAAGGATTGCATAGAGAAATTTGGGTTGAAGTATTCAAGTAGGCGCTGCAAGTTTGTGCACAGGTGAACAAATCTTCATGGAGGAAGTACTTGATTTCATTCTGTGGATTATGAAATGAAGAACGGACGGTCGAAATCCTCCGAGGAGATTTCACGAAGTTCCGAGGGCCGTTAGATCTTGCAGAGGTGCAAGGAGGTTACGGTGAGAAAGTCCAAAGGTTTAAAACTCAGGAGGGGCGGAGCCGTTGATCAGGACCACGAGATTCGTTGGATCTACAAGTGAGATAGTGTATCGGGGTTTCGTGAGTCAAAGCTCCAAATTATTGCAACAGGAATCGCGATATTGCGATAGGCGATATCCCGACAGTCAAACGACAGTGGGTGGGCCACAGCGGAGTCGGCGAGTGGAGGACAGGTGGCACACCGTATCGGAGTTCGGGGAAAGTAAAGTCTCGAAACATAGGACATCAGGATTCGCGATCCCGTGAACCCCGAAATATCAATAGAAGTGACGGGAAGTGGAAAAGTCAACTCACGCGTGTGTGTCGTAGTTTCGGTGTATCGAGTATAGGGAGTCGGTAAAACGAGATGCTTGGTATTGTGAGTCCCGAAATCGTGATAAGGAAAGTCCCGACAGGAGGAAGTCAGCGTTGACTGACCATCGGGTCTTAGGGATTCGAGAGCTCAGTGATCGACCTTGACATCGCGAAGTCGCGAAGTTCGATTCCTCGATAAGAAAATAAAGGGGATCGAGTGATAGTTCTGTGGGTGCGGATTTCCCGATAGGGAAATAGAAGAACATTTGAGTTCTTCGAGCCGCGAGAAGAAGAAGATCCTGTGAGCGAGTGTGCCTGTGGGTGTGGTTGCGTCAGGTTTGGTATCAGAGCTAAGAAAATTTCTTTGCTTTCTGTAGTAGAGAAGGAGAGGAGAAGAAAAATTCACCATGTCGTTGAGGAAAGAAAGACAGTCACCCGATCCAGAGGATAGGGAGGTGCAGAGAAGAAGAGGCAGGCAGGTTACAAATCCATAAATGGAGAGACAGATGCGTGATCTCCGAGTAAGACTCGAGGACATGGAGACAGCGCAAAGACACACAGCTAGTGCAGGGGATCTGAGTGATTCTGATAGTGAGATTGAGGCTAAACGAGAGGAGGAAGTTGCAGCTGAAGACGCATCAAATGAATGGTTGATTAAAGCTATTGCCAGGATGGGTGCAAGAGCAAAGATGGACATTCCAGTTTACGAGGGAAATGTGGATGTAGAGGACCTTCTAGATTAGATTAGAGCTCTGGATACATACTTCAACTATGAAGATGTCGAAGAGGACAAGAAAGTCAAGCATGTTGTCACGCGCTTGAAAGGACATGTAGCGTTGTGGTGGGATGAGCTACAAGCTGACAGACGCTGCAAAGGCAAGCAGAAGATCAAGAGCTGGGATAGGATGATCGTGAAGATGAAGGCGAAATTTATTCCCAGGGACTATCAAATTACTCTATTCAGGAGAATGCAGAACCTGAGACAGAAGCTGATGACAGTGAAAGAATACACTGAGGAATTCTATCGACTGAACATCAGGGCAGGTCATCGGCAGAGCGATGATGAAAAAGTTGTCAGGTATATGAATGACCTGACATACGATATCCAGGATGAGATGAGCATGGTTACCATTCGAACGGTGGAAGATGCTTATCAAATGGCTCTGAAAGCAGAAGAGAAGTTGAGCCGAAAACAGAGTCAGAGGGGCCAAGGCAGAAGTCATCCCAGAGGCAAAGCAGTTGCCCAGGACAAATACCAGAAGCGCAAGGAGGAATGGAAGAAACCTCAGACTCATGCAGAGAGAGGTGGAACCTCACAGCGGGGGCCATATGTTGAACAGAGAGGGCAGCATAATGAACAGAGGGGAGATTATGCTGACAACAACACTTTTCCTCGTACTAGAGGTAGAGGAAGAGGAAGAGGTGAAGTAATCACATGCTTCACATGTGGAAAGAATGGGCACAAGTCTTATGAGTGTCCAGAGAAAAAGAAGGACATTGGAGAAGCACACATCACCGAAGCGCAGAGGTGGGATGTTGAGGCAGAAGAAGCTGAAGGCGAAAGATTGCTCATGATGCAAAAAGTCCTTTTGACACCCGAGAAGGAGGTGGAAAGTTCAGTCCAAAGGACCAGACTTTTCATAACAACTTGCAAGACCAAGGATAGGGTATGCAAGGTCATCGTAGACAGTGGTAGCATGGATAATCTCGTATCTACATAGATGGTAGAGAAGCTGGAGCTGGAGACGACTGATCATCCAAGCCCATACAGAGTTTCGTGGCTACAGAAAGGACACCAGGTAATTGTTACTAAACAATGCTTGGTTGAATTCA